>JANAVB010002760.1:0-35621 GCA_029216955.1 Iris pallida
GAACAACACCCGGACTGGGTAGCCAACGTCGTCCCTGTCACAAGAAGAACAGGAAGATACGAGTCTGTATCGACTTCAGGGATCTCAACTCTGCTTGCCCAAAGGATGAATTCCCGCTCCCAATCACCGATGTAATGATCGACAACACATGTGGCTTTGAATGCATGTCCTTTATGGACGGGTATTCAGGTTACAATCAAATCAAGATGTTCCCCGATGACGCAAACACACGTCATTCAGGACCGAAAGGTGTTTTCTGCTACACAGTAATGCCCTTCGGCTTGAAGAACGCCGGTGCAACGTACCAGCGAGCTATGAGCACCATCTTCCGTCAACATCTTCGCAAGACAGTTGAGTGCTATGTTGACGACATCGCAGTCAAGAGCCGCCTCAAAAGAGATCACCTACAGGACCTAAAGACGGTCTTCGATCTCATGCGGGCACATCAACTCAAAATGAACCCCGCTAAATCCTTCCTAGGGGTTTCTAGCGACAAATTCTTGGGCTTTGTCATCCCGGCAAAAGGCATTCATGTCGATCCCGAGAAGACTAAAGCCATCCTCAACATGGACCCTCCGAAGAACCTTCGAGAACTTCGGGCTTACAGGGACGTTTGGCATACATCCGGAGGTTCATAGCAAACCTCTCCGGTAAATATCAACCCTTTACTCAGCTCATGAAGAAGGGAGTCTCTTATGTCTGGACAGAGGAGTGCCAAAAGGCTTTCGACGACATGAAGGCTTACTTGACAAGCCCGCCAGTCCTAGTGGCACCTGTCGCCGGCAAACCATTCCTCCTCTACGTCCGTGCCATGGATCATTCCCTCGGCGCTTTACTGGCTCAAAACAGCGATGCAGGCTACGAGCAAGCAATCTACTACCTCAGTCGAACACTCATCGGGGCCGAACATCTGTACAACCCCGTTGAAAAGGAGTGCTTGGCTTTGGTGTTTGCCATTCAGAAGACTCGTCATTACGTCTCGGGCCAGACAATTTACGTCATCTCCCGAGTCAATCCGCTCAGAGTTCTCATGACGAAGCCAGGGTCATTAAACTTCCGGCTGGCTACATGGGCGATCCTACTAACGCCATACAATATGGTGTTTGTCCCACAGAAGGCGGTCAAGGGTCAGGCTCTGGCTGACTTTTTAGCTGCACACCCCATCCCAGAATCTTCAAAACTCTATGAAGATATCCCGGATGAAGTCCAAGAATCAAACGTCACTGAAGGAAGCCCCGTTTGGCGGATGTTCTTCGATGGCGCTTCAAGAACGGGCCCCAACGGCCAAATCATCGCAGGAGTGGGGGTAGTCTTAGTCTCCCCCGATCAGCTGGTCATCCAGCGCGCATACTCCCTTTCGAAGCCGTGCTCCAACAATGTTGCTGAGTACAATGCACTCGTCATGGGACTCCAGCTAGTACAACAGCTGGGGTGGATCATCTGGAAGCCTACGGCGACTCGAAACTCGTCGTAAACCAGATTCGGGGGCAATACGAGGTTCGCCATGAAGATTTGATCCCTTACCATGAAGTTGCATTGAACATCATTTCAACCTTCACTGGGTTCTTCATCGAACATGTACCCCGCCTACAAAACTTGGAGGCTGACGCTCTGGCTGGCCTCGCAGCCTCATTGGCCGCGTCCCATGGGACTCAACATTATGTTACGGTGACTGGCCGAGACCTGATTTGTCCCAGAAACAACCTATGTTTGCAAATGGCTCACGCCATGCCGACGAACACCGATGTTAATGTCCGAGACTGGAGATTCCCGTTCATCGACTTCGCCGTCTACGGAATCCTTCCGGAAGACCCGAAGGAAGCCGTCTCAGTCAGGAGACGCTATCTTCGATTCTACTACGATACAGCCACTAAAACGCTGTACCGACGCTCCTTCGACGGGCTTCTCCTTTGATGCCTGTCTAACGAAGAAGCAGCCGAAGCTCTTCGAAAAGCTCATGACGGAACTTGCGGAGCTCACCAACCAGGGCCTAAGTTGCAAGATCGACTGCGACGTATGGGCTACTACTGGCCAACCATGGTTGCCGACGCAGTAGAATATGCTAAGAAGTGCCATGCATGCCAACTTCATGCAGACTTCATACATACACCATCTGAACCTCTACATCCTACAGTCGCCTCCTGGCCATTCGAAGCCTGGGGCATGGACATTGTAGGGCCAATCACCCCTCCTTCATCGAGAGGACACCGCTTCATCCTGGCCATCACCGATTACTTCTCCAAATGGGCGGAAGCAGTCCCACTAGCGGAAGTAAAAAGCTCCAGGGTGGTCAGCTTTATCAAACACCATGTCATTTACCGTTTCGGGGTACCCCGGCGGATCATCCATGACAATGGTCCTCAGTTTATTAGCCACATTTTCAGCAGGTTCTGTGACAAGAATCGCATTCAAAACGTGGCCTCAACCGCCTACAATCCGGCAGCAAACGGATTGGCCGAGGCGTTCAACAAAACTATCGTCAGGCTGCTCAAAAAGGTCGTGTCATCCAACAAACGCGACTGGGACGAAAAGCTTGGCGAATGCCTTTGGGCCTACCGCACAACGGTACGGACCCCAACAGGCAACACTCCATTCTCCCTGGTCTACGGGAGTGAAGCAGTACTGCCTCTCGAGATACAGATACCTTCGCTCCGCGTGGCAATCATAAACGATCTCACAGAAGAAGACAATCAACGTCGTCGTCTGCGGGAACTGGAGGCACTTGACGAAAAGCGTCTCCTAGCTCAACAACGCATCGAACTTTACCAAGCCCGTATATCACAGGCTTTCAACAAGAAGGTCAAGCAAAGAACTTTCCAAGTTGGCGACCTGGTTTTAGCAGTCAGAAGGCCAATGGTGTTAACTCACAAGACACCAGGGAAGTTCGAGCCCAAATGGGAAGGACCCTTCATCATTGAGACGGTATACTCAAACGGTGCTTACCGGCTCGCCAAACCCAATGGGGACTTGTTCATGATGCCCATCAACGGCAAGTTCCTAAAGAAGTACTATTCTTGACATCCTCCAAGACATGTATTTCCCCAAACAACCTCTTTTCACAAAATCAATCGCTTCCGGAACCCAGCTGTTCCGTGGCATCCTTCCGTAGAAAGATAACCACGTCCACATTACCTCTGAGTTGTCTCTCTACATCCTACAAAGCGGAACCTTACATTTCGTGAGCTTACGCTATCCTTCATGTTTACCACGTCCACATTACCTCTGAGTAAATATCCCGTACAAACAACTCCTGTGTTGTCGTACATTGATCGCAGAACTTCTACGTCCACATTACCTCTGAGTTGTTCAGCGTATCCCCCGGGATCATTCCTACCACGTCCATAAACACCTCTGAGTAGGAAGATTCTATCATTTGAACCTAATGATTGCCATGTCCACATTACCTCTGAGCAAACATGTTGGTTCCTTTATACTTATTATCTGTACCTAAAAACCAAGGTGCGCAAATGATAATAGGTCCACATAAATCATCAAGTTCATGAGATCAAAAATGAACACATCACAAAGAGATAGTGTATTTCTTTATTTTTCAAAAAAAGGGGGGAGTACAGAAATACGCTATTTCCCCAGCAAGAGTTGTAAAAAATACATAAAAAGAAGAGAAGCTACAATCCTCGATCCTCCCCAGGGTGGGATGAGAGTTCTCTGACTCGACGTCTCAGGTCAGCAGTACGAGTTTCCACAGTCGCCTGGACTCGCAGCTCGGCTTCTTGACGCATTAACCCGACAGCCTCAGCGGAAGTTTTACTCTCATACTTCTCATCAAGCTGTCGTCGCTGCTGAGCCAAAGCAAGGGTCCGCTGAGTAAGAGTCTCTTCCTCCTGCTTGAATGCCACGTGTTCAGCCAGGACACGCTCAGCTTCTAGTTGAAGTTGGGCCCGCTGGTCTTCAAGACGGCGCATCTGAGCATCAACCTCTGCGATGTTAGCATCCACCGCAGCCCGCTTCTCCGTCGTCTTCTTCATGGATTGAGACAACTGCTCCGCCGCAGCCTCAGTCCCAGCCACTTCACGCTCCCAACTGCTCACATCGACTCGATGGGTAGCCTCGATCTCAGCCATCGACTTCCCTATCTCTGCATCTATCAAGACCGAGAGGTCATTTCGTTGGATGCGCTGCAGTTCCGCGAGCCGCTCGTCCAGCTCCATCACCGAAACCTCCAGAATTTCGGCCATATGGTCATGGCCCTGGTGAATGCGGATCAGCTCGATACAAGGCATTGCCAAAGCTTTTGCCGCCGCAAAGCTCCCCTTGGCATCCATCACTGCAGATACGCCTTTCTCCAGCATTTTGTACACTCCCTCGACGAGGAACTTCACATACCCGTCGACTTCCGCCAACACCTGCGGCGTCATAGCAGGAGTTGAGGGAGCTACTACAGTTTGCGGACCGGAGGAAGATCCACCAACCTCGATCTGAGAGGTTCGAACCTCGGCAGCAATAGGCTCTTCATCAATAGGGCCCAGACTGCTAGCCCGAGGAGTCGAAGGAACAGAAGGAGCCGGCACATGCATCGTGATACTACCCCAAGTGGAAGGAGCAACAGAGGGTTCCACACCCTTACCCTTCTCAAGCTCGGAGAAATCATCGACGCCAACGGCCACCTCTTCTACCCCCGACATTCTATCAGCATAAGCTACATCCCCCGGCAAAACGGGGAGATCAACATTTATCTCCTGGCCAGCCCCAGGAGACAAGACCGGCAGAAGGGTCTCACTCTTCTCAAATCCCTCTACAGGGACAAAATCTGTCGCTACCGCCTGATCGGTAGCCATCTCTATGTCCATGGTTGAAGCCAAGGAAGGATTCGGCAATGATTCAGCCGACCTCCCTTCATCATGACCAGGAGGAGAATCAACCCTCTCCTCTATCCCCACTGCTTCTGCTGCCCCCGCAACAGACTCCTGCAGCTCCGGAGCGGTGTCATCGGAAGATGATGAACTCCATTCCTCTTCATCACCAGGAAGCTGCGCACTTGCTAAACCTTCGATATGTGAAGCCTCCGCTGTGGCCTTCGCCACCTCGGAAGCTGCACCACCCTCAGGTTCCCTCCTGACATAACCCGGAAAAACCGGAACCTCCACGATGACAGTATCCTCCGGATCTTCCTCCATGAGAGACATCATTGTCGGCGGGATACGCACCCCAGACGAGCTCGCCATCTCTTCTCGCCTACTCCCACCCGACTTTGGGGTACGAGGTTTTCTTTTTAGCGGCTCCTACAAAAGAAGATGGGATCTCGTAAGTAGCGGAACCAAAATCAGATTTAGTAGGATGTCCTTACCTCTTCGGACGCCGAATCCGATGACACCGTCGGTAACGATGCCTTCTTCTGCTTCTTCGACACAAGAGATTCAGTCCCTGCATCTGCACATCGTTTCGGTCGATCGCCCGAGGGTTCTGTTTGTGATGCGGATGGGGCACTCCGTTGACCCACCCCTGACGGACGATGCGGCCGGGCCTTCACTGGCGTATTCCCAGTCGCTGCTAACTGGGTGCCTGCGATAAGGCTGGTCTCCTTGTCATATCCGGAGGGCGGGGCAGCCATAACACAGTAAAATTTGGCGGCCGAGTAAAGAATGGGCGGCCGCGGATCGGGGACGGGCAACGTAAAACGAGCTTCGGTACATCTGGCATTATAGTAATGCCAAGCTCGTGCACCATCCAACAAACTTCCAACATACCCCAGGGTATTACTGGGGTTATCCAACATCATCTGAGCATAACCAAATTGCCGCACAAAACGGCTCGGCAAGTACGGTTCCAGGTAGCACTGATTCCGGTTCCGGTACACCAGATAGGACGGCCGGATATTTTGCAACCAGCGGAATCCCCATTGAGGCAGAGTGGTAGTGCCTTCGCCCAGGTCCCGTAAATCCTCGTTGGCCTCAAAACCCAAATAGATGGGACCAACTTTGGTGATCTCCCAACCCTGAAGACGGGATAAAACCTTTCTACAAACCGGGACACCAGTATGCGACCAGCTCCTCCGATGGAAACGACGAAGGAATGCATCTCCAGCCTTATAATCTCCTTCCGAGCCTGGGCTCATCACACTGGGATGATGCAGAATCAGCCATCCCATCAAATAGTGAAACGGCAGTTCGGCGCGCGGGAAGTTATTGTTTCGGCCTCTGTCATGAATCACATTTCCAGCAAACTCTCTCAAACCTCGCTGCAGGTTACATACCATTGCGGGGAGAAGAGCCAAACGCCGACCGAAAACCAGCTTCACGGCTGGCAGGATTAAGTTTCGGGTTACCCTCTCTACGGCACCGGATCCGCCCGCAAATATGCAATTCCGGAGCCATATCATCAGGTAGGATGCCAACACCGCCTTGGGTGACATCTGATAAGCAAGATGCCAGAAGCAGCTGTAGGAACGTGCATCTGACTGCTGGTCCTCATTTCCTCGGGGATTTTTCTCCCCTAACCTGCTCATTTCGGACAACACTTCGCTACGAGAGAGCGCCGGTGGAGTGGAAAATTGTGAGGGATCCTCCTTGTCTTGTCTAAAGACATGATCTCTCCAAGCGGTCACATGAGGCTGCGTCCCGTTCCTATCCCGTCTCTGCATATAGTAATGATGACTCGCCACTTCCTTGAAGACGGCCGTCATCTCCTCAGCCCTGTCCCCCAGGACCTGAAGTTCCTCGTTGGTGGGAAAGTACTTTTCATAGGGTTCCGACCCCCAAGGGAGTTTTGACACCTCGTACATCTCATGAAGTGCGAACCCTAATTCCCCCACCGGAGTAAAGAAGGTCCCGGTATGGATATCAAACATCTCCAGGAGTGCGAGGAACATGTGCCTATTAAGGTCAACATCTGCCTGGGTAGCACGGATCGCGGCAGTCAACCCGATCTCTCGGAGCTCAGTCTGAAACCGCGACAAGATCCAGAGCGTCAGTTTATCCCATTTGGAGACGTAATGGCACCAACCCTCCACCCGAAACTCTCCTGTTGGGTAGGAACGTTCCATCAAAAACATACGATGTATAAAAGTCGAAGCACTATAAGCAAACGTATCAATGGGTAAGTCACTGTAGAGGCTCCCAGGACGTAAAGTCCGCCAAGTGTAAGAAGACCCAGACCGTACAACGGTCAAAGCATCCCTTTGGTCGGAAGTAGAATCAATTTGGATGACACCAGTCACCGCTCCCCCCTGAGAAGGGGTAAGCTCCCAAGACATCCTCCTCTGGGAAATAAGGCGACAGAAGGACGTCAAAGGCCACTGACGTTCAAGTTGCTTAACAGTCATATGCACTCCATTCGCAGTAAAGAACCAGTCCTCCCTGACCTTCAGTACTGACGAGTCAGTAGAAGTGAGACGGTCCCCGAACAGGAACTCAGGCTTCAGGAAGGTCACTTTATCAGATGTGGAAGGCTTAATGACTCCATGCTCCATCATCCGTTTGAGGAACCAATACTGCTGTTCACGGATTAGGGTCATTCTCTCGGGAGGCTGATCCAGCATAAGAGCATCTTGGGCGGGGTTTATCACTTCCTCGTTATGCTCTACTTCCATTTGGTTGAAGGCAGCCTCCAAGAAAACTTTACTCAAAAGCGGGATTGCCATCGACACTAGCAAAGGATCAGAAAAAGTCAGAAGAGAACACACAATGTGTCTAAAGGAGAAAACTACGGCGCATCATCAGGGTTTGAACCCACGCGCGTCAGCAGTATGGCCTCGGCGCATCTTCAGGGTTTGAACCCACGCGCGTCAGCAGTATGGCCTCGGCGCATCTTCAGAGTTTGGACCCATGCGCGTCAGCAGTATAGCCTCGGCGCATCTTCAGGGTTTGAACCCATGCGCGTCAGCGGCATAGCCTCGGCGCATCCAAGGTTTAAACCCATACGCGTCGGCGGGCAAAGACCACGGCACATCATTAAAGACTCAAGGCCTATGTGCGTTGGTGTACGGACAATGAGACTTACCAACCACCTCCGGCCGAACTTCGACAGGCCGACGGGGAACGACCGCCGCCGCAACTTCTGCGGACTCCTTCGCTTTCTCCTTTCCCTTGCCGGCAGCGCCGCGAGGAGTCTTGGGAGCCATTCTCTCGAAGAAGGAGAAGTTAGGGTTTTAAAGAAGAAACTCTAAAGAAGCAGAGGCACAGAGAAGAAGAACCCTTTCTCTCTCCAACTCTTACCTATTTATAGGGCATGGTCGCACGCGTGAACAGATGACGTGTGATCTCAGCCGTCGCCTCGGGTTCTGTGCAAGGATAGCAGCAAATAAGACCAAAAGATCATCATTAATCTTTTCGGTTACCGAGGCACCATCATCATTAACTGAGAAGAGCATGCGCCCGAACAGGCATGCGCCCAGAAATCATGTGCCCTAACCTCCATGCTTCTTATTCAAAGTATTCCAAAACTTATTCAAAAGTTTTAAAAACTTTGAAGGAGGTCTTGTAGAAGCATGGAATTTCACAACCAGAAAGCCCATGCGCCAGACACTACATGCGCTAGAACTCAGACGAAGAACTTCACAGTAAAGTCAAATAAGTATAGACATTTGAAGAAGGACTTTTTATTTATATATAAAAGTCTATTACATGTCTAGAAAAGGTTGTACAAAGGAGAATTTCTACAAAAGAAAGATCCTAGATCTACAGCCAGCGGCCACCATGCGCCTCCAGATAGGCGCAGCGGCCACCATGCGCCTTCAGATAAGCGCAGCGGCCACCATGCGCCTTCAGATAGGCGCAGCTTCACCATGCGCCACCAGTGAGGCGCAGCAGATACTATGCGCCTCCATCCAGGCGCATCCCGCCATCTCTTCGCAGCTCAGCTATGTGCATCCCTTCAGCCAAATTCTTCCAGCCAGGCTCACCTGGCCGAGCAGAGCCCAGTTATGTACCGCTCTTCCAACCAGGCTCGCCCGATAAATGCTTCGATACACAAAGCATTTAACCCTCTGGCTGGAACCAAGGAAGAGAAGAGCACCGCAAATGCTGTGGCCAGGGGAGGCTTCGAAAGAGCCTCCAAAGTCGAAGGAAGACCGTGATCGAAATCGCGGCTAAAGGAGCAGCTTTCGACACGATCAAAGTGGGGAAACCCCACTTTGCAGGAAGAGAGAGCCTTGCACCGCCATTCCGATCTACGGCTCTTCCGGAATAACGGAGACGAGGCTCGAGCATCCCTATCTTTGGATGCAACAGGCACCTTCCGCCTGCCTCAGAAGCCCTCGACTCCGTCTTTTGGATGTAACAGTCACCTTCAAGTGCATCAAAGACAACACAGCGTCTCATTTTCACCCTCGGGAGCACTTCGTCAACAGAATGCACCCGCATGTTCAAGTTCATGTTGGAAGTACGTGAGAGAATGAGAAGCAAACCTTCTCTCCATGCCACTATTTATAGGCCGGGCAGATCAAACCCACGCGCCAAGTGGATGGCCCTCCGAATTCCGTGCAATGAATTTATATTAAATGGATGAACCGGACGCCTCGAATTCAGCCAAACGGCTATTTATAGCACTCGAAGAGCGAGACAGCCGCATCATTAAAAGACATGTCCGATGCGCCAGCCAGACAGCGCATCACACGGACGCGCCCTTCGGCATCAGGCGCATCACACAGACGTGCCCTACAGTACTCGGCGCATTATAGAGGGTGCGCCCCCACACATCTCCATACCGAGTGGAACGCCAACCGACGTGCCCACTCAGCTGTCCATCGAACGTCACCAACATTAAATGTTGAACTGACAGAGTTGGCAGCACGCCTCCCAAAGTCTGAACAGTTGACAGCTTTATTCAGAAAACGAAGCGTCGGCAACGTCAGCATTATCATGACTCTATTCCGACGGCTACTGCCACGTGGCCACCCGCATGCGCCTCTACGGCCATGCGTCCACACCCACATGCGCCTCTATGGCCATACGTCCAAACCAGCACACGCCTCAGACCCTTCACTGATCCCTAAAGACAGAAGAAGAGTCTCCGGTTGAAGTTTTGCATGCGCCTCAAAAGCCATGCGCCCCAGACTGATCTCTGATCCCGAAAGACAGAAGGAAGGTCACCTGCATGCGCCTCAAAAGCCATGCGGTCTAAATGGTTTATAACTCCTAAAGGTTATGAGCCGCAGCCTCCTCCTGCGCCCAATCCAAGGCGCAGCTCACCAGATCACTCCTCTCCACCAAATCCGAGATCTTCGAACCATGAGACGACGACACGTGTCCTTTGACTCAACTCATCCGAGATTTCAGCAACGGAAAGATCTTCCCTCTGCTATGTGCCGGCTCACAACAGCAGTATGAAGAGTTCTCCCCCTCGATCAGGGCGCAGCATCCATGCGCCTCTATCAGCAACCTCCACGTGGCGTCCCCACACCGGCGCATCCTACATGCGCGCATGAGCAGCCAGCCTGTAAAACTATAAATAGAAGGATCATCCCCTTCACACACACACAGAGACTCAGAACACAAGACTCACAGAGAATCTACAACAGAGAATCACCGGAGAGGCAGTTCTAGACACTCAACGTCTTCCTTCTCTCAGTAAGCTCCAGCACCCAGAGCAATCAACACCTTCAGAGAACCGATAACCGCCGTCAGCTGGTCAACAGAGTCAACGCATTACCACTCGCTCCATTGGCACTAAGGACCCAGCTTAAACAAAAGTGTACTCCTAGGACTACATCTAAGTCCTATATTGTATCACTGTTCTGTTTGTATTAAGATTTCAATCAAAACAATTTTAATGGCAAACAAACATCCGCCAAACGGGGCTTCCTTCAGTGACGTTTGATTCTTGGACTTCATCCGGGATATCTTCATAGAGTTTTGAAGATTCTGGGATGGGGTGTGCAGCTAAAAAGTCAGCCAGAGCCTGACCCTTGACCGCCTTCTGCGGGACAAACACCATGTTGTATGGCGTTAGTAGGATCGCCCATGTAGCCAGCCGGGAGTTTAATGACCCTGGCTTCGTCATGAGAACTCTGAGCGGATTGACTCGAGAGATGACGTGAATTGTCTGGCCCGAGACGTAATGACGAGTCTTCTGAATGGCAAACACCAAAGCCAAGCACTCCTTTTCAACGGGGTTGTACCGGTGTTCGGCCCCGATGAGTGTTCGACTGAGGTAGTAGATTGCTTGCTCGTAGCCTGTATCGCTGTTTTGAGCCAGTAAAGCGCCGAGGGAATGATCCATGGCACGGACGTAGAGGAGGAATGGTTTGCCGGCGACAGGTGCCACTAGGACTGGCGGGCTTGTCAAGTAAGCCTTGATGTCGTCGAAAGCCTTTTGGCACTCCTCTATCCAGACATAAGAGACTCCCTTCTTCATGAGCTGAGTAAAGGGTTGACATTTACCGGAGAGGTTTGCTATGAACCTCCGGATGTATGCCAAACGTCCCTGTAAGCCCCAAAGTTCTCGAAGGTTCTTCGGAGGGTCCATGTTGAGGATGGCTTTAGTCTTCTCGGGATCGACATGAATGCCTTTTGCCGTGATGACAAAGCCCAAGAATTTGCCGCTAGAAACCCCCAGGAAGGATTTTGCGGGGTTCATTTTGAGTTGATGTGCCCGCATGAGATCGAAGACCGTCTTTAGGTCCTGTAGGTGATCTCTTTTGAGGCGGCTCTTGACTGCGATGTCGTCAACATAGCACTCAACTGTCTTGCGAAGATGTTGACGGAAGATGGTGCTCATAGCTCGCTGGTACGTTGCACCGGCGTTCTTCAAGCCGAAGGGCATTACTGTGTAGCAGAAAATGCCTTTTGGAGTCCTGAATGACGTGTGTTTTGCGTCATCGGGGAACATCTTGATTTGATTGTAGCCTGAATACCCGTCCATGAAGGACATGCGTTCAAAGCCACATGTGTTGTCGATCATTACATCGGTGATTGGGAGCAGGAATTCATCCTTTGGGCAAGCAGAGTTGAGATCCCTGAAGTCGATACAGACTCGTATCTTCCCGTTCTTCTTGGTGACAGGGACGACGTTGGCTACCCAGTCCGGGTGTTGTTCCTCACGGATGAAGCCACTGGTCAAGAGTTTGTCCACCTCCTGATCGATGGCGTTCATGATGTCCGGGCGGAAGCGTCGCTGTTGTTGTTTGATAGGTTTGGCATCTGGTAAGATGTTCAACCTATGCATCGCGATCTGTGGATCGAGACCCGGTATGTCTTCGTAGCTCCAGGTGAAGACGTCGATATACTCCTTAGCCAGTTGGACTAAAGATTCTCGGTCTTCTCCTTCCAAGCTTTTGCTGATAAAGATGGGTTTAGAAGAAGACCCATCCCCGAGGTCGATCTGCTCGACTTCGTCTTCGGTGGGAGGTTCTCGTAACTCAAAACGAGACTCCCATTGTTCTCCTAGGCGTTGAGCCCAGGGTTCTTCTTCGAAGGGTTTCGGCGGTTGGTCCTCGCCTTCATCCTTCTGAGGTTGCGCGGATGTCATGTTAGCTGACAGCACTTTCCTGAAGACTGATCCGATACTGGTATCGGAATCCCACGTCGATGCTTCAGACGAGTGGGAATGTTCTATGTCTTCTGCGTCTGAACTCTCTGGAGTTGATGGCGGCGTGACATAGCCTAACCCCCGTCGAGTCCGATTATAGTAATCCTGTGGCTTTCCATTGGGCATCGAAAGCCGGACAGGGAGATGCCGACCCTTGCCGTAGTTTAGGCCTTTATTGCTTTTCAGGTCGTAGCCCATCTTTTGGATGATGTGCTTAGCCGCATCCGTGTATCGATAGACTTGTACTCTGCCGGTATCAGGTTCGGGCTCGATTGACGGGAGGTTCCGACGACGCTCGATTTTGCCCGAGATGATGGTGCCTTCGTCTCGGCTTCGTGGAGGGACTATGAAGACTCCTTGAGACGGGACTATTTGATTGTGGTAGACGGTCGTTACTTGTGTTTGCAATGACCGTAGAGCGTTGTCTAATGTATACATGGCATTCCAGTGTGGAAGACAAGAATAATTAAAAGACACTCTATTATTGATAAAGTACGAGATTTTATCCCGTGGGATTACATTGTCGAAGGAGGGTGCGTCTACATCAGCAGAGATATATTCGCCAAGCTCCTCATCTGTAAGCACTGGGGCCGGATCAGGAGAGTCCTCCACCGTTCTGACTTTGGGGTCTGAGAGGGTTATGTGAGCCCTCTCCGGCATCTTGGATGACTGCGGCGGCTTGCCTTTAAGACGCACCTTGAGGGGTGCCTCAGTTGCGCCTTCGATGAGTGGCGCCTTCCCTTGTAATTTTACCACCAGGGGAGCCGCTGTTTGTGGTGGCTTCCCCTTGAGGCGTATCTTCAGGGGAGCTTCGCGAGCTGGCGCTTTTCCTGATAGCTTGATGCTCATTGGAGGCGCCTTCTGGGGTGGTCTCCCCTTCAGACGGATTTTCAAGGGGGCGTCAGGAGTCACTTCGGGCTCCAAGTCCGGCTCTGTTGCCGTCTCTGCTTCATCATCGGCGTCATTGGCTTCCTCCTCGTCAAGTGGCTTGTACAAGTCGGAATCGGTGAAGTAGGCCTCAATCCCTTTGAAGGGATCGATATCTGCAAACTCCGTCCGGATGACGCCGTTGGTGGATACATATTTCATGCATTGGTGGAGCGTGGAGGGCACAACCATGTACTCGTGTAACCATGGTCGTCCGAGTAAGATGTTGTAGTTGACCTCGGCATCCACCACATAACAAGTCACCTCAGTTTTGAGGCTGCCGATGTGACACTTCAGCCGGATCTTGCCCAGTGGCTCGCTCTTGCTGGCGTTGAAGCCGCTGATGGTCGTATTGGAGGGCGCCAGCCGGTACATTGGGATCCCCAGCTTTGATAGCAGCGCCTTTGGAATGATGCTTAGGGAAGACCCCGGATCGATCTGAATCCTGCTCACCTTTACCGAACCGATGTACCCTGTGTAATACAACGGTCGGTTATGTCGGTGATGCTTGAGCAGCATGTCTTGTTGGGTGAAGGTTATGTTTGGGATAACTTCATCCGCACAATGACAGTGTGCACAAGTAGTTGGGAGGTCTTCAGGCTGCTTGACCTGACTGAGAAAGGATTCGGCATCCTTCAGAGCTTCGCAGAGAGCTTCTCGGGAGTCTTTGGAGAGACGCAGGAGCTCGAACAAAGACAGGCGTGCAGGAGTACTGGCCAGTTGTGCCAGAATGTCAAAATTGTGGGGCTTGGCTAGCCCCGAAGCATTTTCTTTCCGCAGAGGTCTGTCGAAACGGGCCTCCACTTGCTTTTGTTTATTGGCTGCTGAGGGCTTGGATGGACCCTCCTCAGGGATGGTGCCAGGAGGCACCACTTCGGCGGCAGCTTCACCGGGCTGGGAGTTCTGTTGTGCACGTGTCTGCACAGGAAGCGCCTCTTCCGTTGAAGAAGAGACCGTGCGGCAAGACTTGATCTTCCTGCCTTTTGCTTTGGAGGTAGGGCGTACCTCCGGTTGAGTTACCTCGGAGACGAGGTCGGGGTGAACCCAGAGGACCTCTCCTCGAGATGTGGTGAGTGGGACAAGTCCACTCACATTGTCACGGGTGGGTGGCAAATTCACCACCTCCATTGTCGCCTTAGGGATGGGGACGACGCCATCTTGTGTGGTAGTCGGCGGCAAGGTGCCGAACTGAAGTGACACCACATTAGCTGACGCCGTCTTCTCTTCGTAGTCGACGGAGATTACATCCGCATTGATCATGCGCTGGATGTAATTTTTGAGGACGTAGCAGTCCTTAGTCGGGTGTCCGACAAACCGATGGTAGTGACAGTACCTCGGGTTGTCCACTTTCCCGACTTCATCGGGCCGCTTTGGGTCCGAAAGCTTGATCTTGTCACCCTGCTTCAGTATCTCAAAGAGTTGCAGGGTGTCGTCATCATTGAATGAATACACCTCCTTGGGTCTCGGTGCCAGTGGAGGCTTTTGAGTAGGCGCAGATGCGCCCTTCGAGGCATTAACAGTCAATGCATGTTTCCCCTTTGTTTCTCGTCCGGAGTTGTTGGTTGCGGACTTTTTCCCCTTATCGTCAAAGGTGGGGAAGCTAACACCCAAAAGACGTGCATTGGCCGCCTTCTTCTCTGCAGCTTCAGCTTCAATGATTAGGGAGCTCCAGTCGGAAGGGGGAGTAGAGTTAAGCCAGAGCTTTACTGCAGGCAGCATGTTCATACTGCAAGCGGAGAGAAGCGCATGTTCTGGCATGCCTGGAGGTAGCCTGAAGCAGGCCTGACGGAAGCGTTCGATGAATGCCCGAACCGTTTCCTTGTCCTTCTGGCGTATCTCAATGAGAGACGCCATCGTCATGTCCTTCCCACCGTCGTAGAAGCGGTCGAGGAAGAGGCGTGTCAGGTCGTCGAAGGACGATATGGAATTATCGGGGAGGCTGCAGTACCAGTCATACGCCACCCCTTTCAGGGCCCCAACAAAGATGCTGGTGAGGAGCGCGTCCTCCTTTGGAAGATGCCCTGTCTGCGACTGGAAGTACGTCAGGTATCGTCGTGGAGTCCTTCCCGTCATACGGCGTGAGTGTTTGTGGTTTATACTTTGGGGGATAAACCACCTTGTTCCACTCAAGGGGATAAGGCTGGGGAATGCCCATCTTCTGGCGCTCCTCCTGCCTGTTCTTGGACTCGAAGCGCTCCCGCAGATCTTTGATCATTTCGACCACGTCCTCCGTAGAGCTAGGAGTCGGGGAAGGAGGTACTACCTGGAGTGGAGCGTTTGAGGGCTCCGATGTCCGGGGTGCTTCTGTGTCTGAGGGTGTCCGCTGGAGGGGCACACTCGACTCTCTATTGGCTCCTGGGTCGGGACCATTTGAAGGTGTCCTGATCAAGGCCGACCGTATCTCAAACACTGCTTGAGTCAGTGCTTGCATTGAGGCAGAGAGGGTTTTGAGTCCTCCCTCTAGCGAGTCTATGCGCTGGACAATGTCCTGTGGCGGCGCATCAGTCTCAAGATCACCCCCGGTCATGTATACTGTCATGACACGGCCGGAAGTGGATGGATTAGTTGAGGCTTCGCTCTCAGCCTCGCTCTCATGTGGGGGAGTCACTTCTCCTGTGTTTGGCCACCCCCAGCCACATTCTGGAGTTCGTCTTCGACAGGCGCATCTGCAAGGGCCTGACTGCCCTCAGCTCTGTCTTGAAGGGCCTCTTCGTTTTCAGCACTACCCCCGGCGGTGTCCTGGAGGACATCGTCCTTTTGAGGGGCTTCAGGGAGGCCATCTTCGCCTTGATGAAGATCCGCCGCAGCTGTGCTTTGGACATCTTCGTCTTCGGAAGGAGGCTCGACAAGGGTCTGGCTACCCCCAGCTTCCTCCAAGGACTTCTTCCTCGACCGAGTGCCTTCGAACACTCCAGAGGTCGTGACAGCTGCCTTGGTTTTCCTCGGCTGGCTTTTGGATGAAGACGAGGAATTGGCAGTCGTCTTCCGGACAGATGAGGAATTGGAGATCACGTTGCATGACGCAATCTTTAGTTCCTCTTCTGCTGACACCTTCGTCCCAAGGCGATGTCGGAGGGGTATCGATGATTGTAGCCGTTGGAAGACCGACTGCTTTGGCGGTACTGCCGTCTTACAACAGCAGTTGATGGTGACCACTGTACAAGTGTGCCCCGTGAGAGGCGCATCGTGCTTGTTGGTCAACTCTCCTGACCGGCGCTTGTGAGTGATCACGTTGTGTAAGTCGTTGGAGGAGAGTGCTACCCTCACACCCCTCTCAGGCGCATGGCAGGGCCAAGCGCCGGGGTGGTCGGGTGAGTGCTGCGCCCCATGATCTAATACCAAGCAGGCATCACGATCAGTAGTGGGAGAACCACAGCATTTGAAGTGACTTGAACGGACCTCGAACGCACAACCAGAGGAAGCGCGGGAGTTCAAGACCACAGAGTTTGCCTCTCTCGGCTTGGTTGTGCACGCAGTGAATGCGCCCAAGCGAGATGAGGACTTTGAAGGTCGACTCGTTGTCGGTGCAGAAGCACTTGAGTCAACCTTGTACAGCTTGCCATCGACAGCGCGCGTGATTGTAAGCGCGTGCCTCTGGCCGGCTGCTGGCATAGCACGTTTGTGGTACATGGCCCATGCCGCCTTGGATTTCTTCGTACCAGCCCGCTGGGGCGCATAGTACTCAGCATCCAAATTCTCCTCGCCATTACAGCGAGTGAGTCTGTCAAAGACAGAGGCTCTTTGTGGCACATCAGAAGTGATGCACGGGGCATTGGCTGCGCCCCTGCTCCGTCGACGTATCTTCCTCGCCTGAGAGGAAGATGGCTGGGGAACGTGGTCAGCCGTACGCTTCCCCGAGAGATGCGCTGCATCAGCGGGCGCACCTTGACTGCTGAGGACGTCAGCAGGAAGGGAAGGCTGGACGGGCGCATCCCCTTCGACGGTGGTGCCCGAGGCGTCGACTTTGCGCATCCAGACTGCGCGGGTCTTCTTCGGCTTCGACAGCCGCTTCGAAGGACTCGCACTTCCTTCAGAAATGAACTCCTCGTACGCCTGTTGATTGAGGCGCACTACCAGCATCTTGTGGGAGGAGCCCACCTTCACGTCGTCGACCTGTGATACGACTTTCTCGGTAGAGGAGAAAGAGGTCCCCAGCAGAGTCGCCAGCTTGTTTGCCATTAAAATTGTTTTGATTGAAATCTTAATACAAACAGAACAGTGATACAATATAGGACTTAGATGTAGTCCTAGGAGTACACTTTTGTTTAAGCTGGGTCCTTAGTGCCAATGGAGCGAGTGGTAATGCGTTGACTCCGTTGACCGGCTGACGGCGGTTATCGGTTCTCTGAAGGTGTTGATTGCTCTGGGTGCTGGAGCTTGCTGAGAGGAGGAAGACGTTGAGTGTCTAGAACTGCCTCTCCGGTGATTCTCTGTTGTAGATTCTCTGTGAGTCTTGTGTTCTGAGTCTCTGTGTGTGTGTGAAGGGGATGATCCTTCTATTTATAGTTTTGCAGGCTGGCTGCTCATGCGCGCATGTAGGATGCGCCGGTGTGGGGACGCCACATGGAGGTTGCTGATGGAGGCGCATGGATGCTGCGCCCTGATCGAGGGGGAGAACTCTTCATACTGCTGTTGTGAGCCGGCACGTAGCAGAAAGAAGATCTTTCCGTTGCTGAAATCTCGGATGAGTTGAGTCAAAGGACACGTGTCGTCGTCTCATGGTTCGAAGATCTCGAATTTGGTGGAGAGGAGTGATCTGGTGAGCTGCGCCTTGGATTGGACGCAGGAGGAGGCTGCGGCTCATAACCTTTAGGAGTTATAAACCATTTAGAGCGCATGGCTTTTGAGGCGCATGCAGGTGACCTTCCTTCTGTCTTTCGGGATCAGAGATCAGTCTGGGGCGCATGGCTTTTGAGGCGCATGCAAAACTTCAACCGGAGACTCTTCTTCTGTCTTTAGGGATCAGTGAAGGGTCTGAGGCGCATGGCTTTTGAGGCGCATGCTGGTTTGGACGTATGGCCGTAGAGGCGCATGCGGGTGTGGACGCATGGCCGTAGAGGCGCATACGGGTGTGGACGCATGGCCGTAGAGGCGCATACGGGTGGCCACGTGGCAGTAGCCGTCGAAATAGAGTCATGATGATGCTGACGTTGCCGACGCTTCGTTTTCTGAATAAAGCTGTCAACTGTTCAGACTTTGGGAGGCGTGCTGCCAACTCTGTCAGTTCAGCATTTAATGTTGGTGACGTTCGATGGACAGCTGAGTGGGTGCGTCGGTTGGCGTTCCACTCGGTATGGAGATGTGTGGGGGCGCACCCTCTATAATGTGCCGAGTACTGTAGGACGCGTCTGTGTGATGCGCCTGATGCCGAAGGACGCGTCCGTGTGATGCACTGTCTGGCTGGCGCATCGGACATGTCTTTTAATGATGCGGCTGTCTCGCTCTTCGAGTGCTATAAATAGCCGTTTGGCTGAATTCGAGGCGTCCGGTTCATCCATTTAATGTAAATTCATTGCACGGAATTCGGAGGGCCATCCACTTGGCGCGTGGGTTTGATCTGCCCGGCCTATAAATAGTGGCATGGAGAGAAGATTTGCTTCTCATTCCCTCACGTACTTCCAACATGAACTTGAACATGCGGGTGCATTCTGTTTGACGAAGTGCTCCCGAGGGTGAAAATGAGACGCTGTGTTGTCTTTGATGCACTTGAAGGTGACTGTTACATCCAAAAGACGGAGTCGAGGGCTTCTGAGGCAGGCGGAAGGTGCCTGTTGCATCCAAAGATAGGGATGCTCGAGCCTCGTCTCCGTTATTCCGGAAGAGCCGTAGATCGGAATGGCGGTGCAAGGCTCTCTCTTCCTGCAAAGTGGGGTTTCCCCACTTTGATCGTGTCGAAAGCTGCTCCTTTAGCCGCGGTTTCGATCACGGTCTTCCTTCGGCTTTGGAGGCTCTTTCGAAGCCTCCCCTGGCCACAGCATTTGCGGTGCTCTTCTCTTCCTTGGTTCCAGCCAGAGGGTTAAATGCTTTGTGTATCGAAGCATTTATCGGGCGAGCCTGGTTGGAAGAGCGGCACATAACTGGGCTCTGTTCGGCCAGGTGAGCCTGGCTGGAAGAATTTGGCTGAAGGGATGCACATAGCTGGGCCGCTGAAGAGATGATGGGATGCGCCTGGATGGAGGCGCATGGTATTTGCTGCGCCTAACTGACAGCGCATGGTGACTGCTGCGCCTATCGGAAGGTGCATGGTGGCTGCTGCGCCTATCTGGAGGCGCATGGTGGCCGCTGCGCCTATCTGGAGGCGCATGGTGGCCGCTGGCTGTAGATCTAGGATCTTTCTTTTGTAGAAATTCTCCTTTGTACAACCTTTTCTAGACATGTAATAGACTTTTATATATAAATAAAAAGTCCTTCTTCAAATGTCTATACTTATTTGACTTTACTGTGAAGTTCTTCGTCTGAGTTTTAGCGCATGTAGTGTCTGGCGCATGGGCTTTCTGGTTGTGAAATTCCATGCTTCTACAAAGACGTCTCAAAAGTTTTCAAATTTATGCTTTTGTGTGACGGTTTATTAATTTGTCCCAAAAAACAAGTTTTTGTAAGATATATTTCGTCCTAATAAATAAGCGACGGAATTTTAAGAAGTACTGTAATCGTGCGAAAAATTTTATACACTCTAAAATTCTATAATTGAATTTTATATACAACAAAAATTCATACAGAACTTAGAGTGTTCCCATTGTTCACAAAATGAAATCCCATTGTTCACAAAATTCATACAGAACTTAGAGTGTTCCCATTGTTCACAAAATGAAATCCAAGTCTTACATCACTTAGAGTGTTCCCATTGTTCACTCTAAAAATTCATACAGAACGTAGCCGCAACATTACCAAAACAATTTCTATAAAACATATTGAAATGTAATCCAAGTCTTACATCACTGTGTTCCCAAAATCTGGAAACAAAATAAAATCCAAGTCTTACATCACTGTGTTCCCATTGTTCACAAAATAAAATCTGGAAACAAAATAAAACCCATTGTTCACAAAATAAAATCCAAGTCTTACATCACTGTGTTCCCATCAAGTTTTACATTAGCAAGCATTCACTTAACCAATCCATGGCTGCCCTGGAAACAAAAAAAGACCACACATCCATTGACAAACCAATCCATGACTGTCAACAAAATAAAACCACACATCCATGGCTGCCCTGGAAACAAAATAATACCTATACTTTTTACACAAGTCCAAAACACATCCATTGACAAACCAATCCAGATTGCCAGCAGCATTGGCTACCTGGAAACAAATAAATGCCAGAAATATGGTTAGCTATAAGTTAAATAGGACCTCAGATTCATGGAAAAGTAATTTACAAACCTACTGTGTAAAGACTTAGAAATTAGAGAATGGGAAAGAGGGTGCTAGTGTGTGTGTGTATAGCAGGTAGCAATTTCAGGAAGCATAAAACAGTGAAGAAGGTGAACCAATGTGCAATTTGTGTGCAGGAAAAATGTGATAGTGAATAAGGAGAAGTGTGTGACAGTGAACAAATCTGGAAAACCAGTGTAAGTTATTAACAGTGAGTGTGTGCATGCTCTGTGTAAATATGTGTGCAGGAATGCTCAAACAGTGAAGGGTACATTCAACAAGAAAGGGAAAAATCAGTAGAACACTTTAAAGGGCAGTTAATGTAATCATGAAGGCAGGAAATACATGGCCTATTTTCAGGCTACGCAAAACTGGAATCAATCTCAGTTAGGAAGGAAAGAAGGGAAACCAATTCATTATCCTCCCTAAATCTCAGATTAAGTAGAAGAAGGAAAGGAAACCAATTTAAATGCCAGCAGCATTGACAAACGTACGACTTTTTAAACTTACTTGAATATATCAGGAAGGCGGAAAGCACCCGCGAACATACTTGCAACTTGTGCTTTGAGCTCACTGCTAAGCTCACTCTTCATCCTCTCGAGCTCTTCCTTATGTCGAGCCTCTTGCGCAAGACGCTCAGCTTTAAGATCATTTTTCATTGTCTCAACCTCTTTTGTATGTCGAGCCTCTTGCTCGTCACGCTCTCTTCTTAACGCCTCAGTCTCTTCTTGTAGTTTCTCCGCGTCTTTTCGCAGTTGTTCAATTTCAGCATTCGTTGTTTTTTCAAGTTCTATCTGAGATGTTGAAGATTGACCACTTTGTCTTGTACCCACTCCTCGGCGTAAAACTCGTCCGTGGCCATCTTGTCCAACCACTTCCGTGTAAACCTTATTCAATTGCTCCTCGTTGTCTCGTTCTTCCACGGGTAGCTCTTCAATCCGCCTTTCTAACATTTTCTATAACATGCAAGGAGATTAGTATGACATATATAATATAATACCCGCTGGTTATAACATTTTATAATACCGTAACAAAAAATTGTTCGGATTTTCTCGTGGAGAGGTCTTTGATGGGTTCGAAACGAGCAGATCTGATGGATTATGTGATGTTATCATTATTGTCAGCCACAAATCAACATCCGGGCCTTTCCCATCATTTTAGGACTAGGTTTGGAGCACGTAACTAATAAAGGTTCAAGAAACTTCTGTTAAACCAACTGTCAACATGTGTGTTCTCATTGTTTCTGTTAAATTTCTGGCCTAGTTGGTATGGCTTGAGGAGGAGCACTCCTTAAAGCCTGAAAGACCAAATGATGAGCACGAATGCAAACTAAGCTCATCATGTAACCTAAGAATAATAAAACTAAAATAATTGCAGACAGTAAGTTACAACAAGCCTTTGTTTTCATTTAATGCACTGCTTTTGGGAATGTCATTCTTTTTCACTCTTTGGCTTTGTGTACTAAAGATTAATGCAATTACATATAGAAAATATAGAGGGTTGACGTTAGGTCGACAATCGGCCATAAAGATTAATGCAATTACATCCTTCAATATTGCCTTTTTTACAGGAACTCCATATACTCAGCAGTCCTATAAAGTTAGTGAATCATTTCCTTTCAAGTGGATCAACAAAAAGTGGAAAGAAGGTTTTCATGTTACATCAATGACTACTGCTGGTAGCCGTTGGGGAGTAGTTATGTCAAGGAACTCTGGTTATTCTGATCAGGTATTACAATCTTAATTTTCCAACTGGTATATGATGATACTCAAATATAACTTCCTATATTTTACATGTTTTAATTACCAGTTTTCACAAAGATCAAATATTTTACGAACTTTTTTGCGTATTAGACAGATATTGTCTACATGTAGCAAAGCTCCTCACATAAATTATTCAAAGCATTCTATGCATTTGAGGAACATAACTAATACTGATAAAGTAAACTAATAATTCTACTTCTTTTTCTTCCTTTCAGACATACTTCGTCTTTATGGACCAAATTTTAAAAGTGAAAACATGTGTTAAATCAGCTACTTTTCTTTAATCATGTAATGCTGATATCTACAGTTTCCTGACATTTTTCAAAACATATATCCAAGCAAGATTCCTCGTAATTATCACTGATAGAAAGTAAGATAACAATTGTACTGATATCTACAGTTTCTTTTACGTAAAATATTTCAATCTTGAAATATAAAGATGGGAATCACATCCAGCCATTGCAAACTGAAATCTGTCTACCTTGTTACTTGTGACTTCCTGTTGCTTACAATTACTTGATCATTGTCTTTAAAGAGATGGGAAACATCATGCACATGGTATTTTTAACCAACAATTTCGTTGAACTGATTGTTTGATGTACATTTTCTACATATCAATTTTGTGTATTTTCTCAGACTTATAACATATTTCCTTATAAGTTACACCTTTCATTTATTCAAGCCACACCTCTAGTTATGTTAGTAAATCTCCTTGTTTGTTCTTGTTTTCTTCCATGTTTGTGGATACAATAGTACATTTCTGGAGACTTATATTTGCTTCTTAATTAATCAATTCTCCGTGATCTGTTCCTATATTTTTTTGTGGTGTGAAAATATATAAAATATGCAAAAATCAATATTTTGTACATAATTAAATTCTGACGATTGTATGCAGATGCTTGATAATATACGAGTATGGTCCTAAAATTTGAATTTGAGGACCTCGTGATGATAGTTTGGCTGTTCTATTTTGAGCAATAAAATTCTGACATATATTATAATACCTCTGTACCAGCCACTCCGTCTTCTTCGTTATAACTGCCAGCTTTGCCTCGAGTAGCTCTCCACATGTTGACAAGGTCGACAGGCTTGTTTTCCAACCTCCTCTGAAGTGTTTGTACATGTTCCAAACATAAAAGTAAAACATTAAACACTATCAACTAGAAAGACATTCTCTTTATTAAAAAAAAACACAATACAAACCTTTCACTTTATCTCTGGAAATGATCTTCTTCCTGTTCTAGGGAGGGCACAAAGTTTTCCTCGATTACCTTTGTTTGTCTCCGAAACTTTCTAAAAATTAATGAATATTATAACTGAACTGAAATTAGCTGTTCACTACTAGTATAAATATCGATCAAGCTATTTGCTAGTTGAGTCATACCTTTGTCTCATCCAAACTCCAATATGCCACTAGCGTTGGCCATTGAGTGGGCTCCACCCGGGGTGGCACTGTTTGTAAACGTTCTGCATTGTTCTCGAATTTTTGATAGAAGTCCTTCTTCACGCGGTGCTTGAAGGCTCTCCAAGCAACTCCCATCTTTCTAAAACAAATATCTTTAAAGCCATCAGGAGCATTTGTGTTATCCTAAGAAAAAAAACAGTTAATAGTGACCCAAAAACAGTTCGGTACCTCAAAATTGATTTCAGTATAAGCTTCCTAATGCTCCAAATCAGTGCACATCCATGCAAATGCAATAGATCAGCACCTTAGGCAAATGTATCAGGAATGTGTTTTTTGCATTTTTCATATGTTTCCATTTGATTTGAAGATATTTTATTGCTGCAGGCATGCATATGCTTCTTATTGCAGAATTAGTATTTAGTAAGCCTTATTGAAGATCAATGTGAACTGTGAATAAAATGTTTGAATGTCGGTTTATGCCACCAAAAATGCAGTACCAAGAAGTTAAATAATTCTAGATTAAATATCGGCCCTGCGCCAAGAAACAAAGAGAAGGAGTTACCTTCACCGATAACCAGATCATTTCTAGAGTATCCTTATCGGCCTTGTGCTAAGATAGCATTGTCAATGGGAACAGTTCGCCATTTCGTGCAAGGTTACCAAGATGAGTCATCAAACAGTGTGCATTTTCTCCAACCGGTTGACAATCTTCATCCCACTCTATAATTTTTCTTACTCCGCTATCCCAGTCTTTCCATGGCTTGGCAGGTCCTCTACCTTGCCTAGCGGAAGCACCACTCCCCGTAGTACCTAATAAGAAACACGAGGGAAAGACTCTTCATAATTGTAAAACGCTGGACATGAGTGAGGAGTGTTAGTTAGTGGGTGTGTACAGAGTGTAATGTATATATATAATCATGAGTGCAAAATCATGAGTGAGGAGTTTAGTGGTTGTGTAAATGAGTAAGGAGTATTAGTGTACAGAGTGTATTGCTTTTACAGTAGACAACTCCGATACTCTGAGATAAGACAAAATCATTATGAGCAGAAGCAATTTTCCCAATGAAATAAGACAAAATCATTCACTCAAATAACTATGGCAAGTTGCTGGTTCACTGTGTTTTTCACAGATAAAACCGTGATACTAGGCCAAGATATGGATGCAACAACAACAAAGCCTGTGTCCCAAATATTTGGCGTCAGGGGTTTGAATTCTGTTTTGAATCTTCTTCTTCCATTCGGCTACGTTAAGGGCCATGTCCTTTGTAAAGCAAACAGAAACCTTACTTCTTTCTCTATAGTATAAACAAAAAATATATCACTAGATATCTTAAAGGTAAATTAATTTGTCAATTGCCGCTAAAAATGAGAAGTGGAAATTGGAGAAAAGGTTGGGGAGCAGATATTGCTCACTTATTTAGATGACATCATCCTGAAGGAAAAGAATTACAAAAATGCAGGAAAAGAAAAAAGGTAAAGAACCAGAAAGAAAGTTGAAGGCAAATAAACGCATATTAAGATGTAATAGCTGTAGAATTAAATAATGGTAAAGCTAAGTTTGTAAATTGTTTGGTACTATTATTTGTGCAATAAACTAGTTAACATTAATTTTATCTACTAAGAAGAGAACTATAACATGTGAAATCATGTGCACCAGAAGTTGCTTCAGGTTGAAGAGAAAAAGAAATTACCATAACAAGCTAAAACAGCATTATAATACTAATCACTGAAACAGATATTAACCAATTTGTTATTTTGATTAGTGATTGTATATGGGACAAGGCAGTAGCAAATTTCTAACGTTTGAAGGTTATATTCTAAAAACTGATCAGGCGGGCACCCCCTTCACAGTATCTCGAACCAAACACTGAAATATGCATTTGGATGCAATACACCATCAGGAGCAATTAATATGGGTCTAGGAGTTGCACAGAGAGTATTTGTGTAAATGAGTAAGGAGTATTAGTGTACAGAGTGTATTGCTTGTACAGAGTGTATCGCGGACGGTCTGAGATGGTGGAGTATTCCCTACACGATGCTACAGTAGATACGGACCGATACTCCGATACTCTCTAGTGACAGAACCAGATATCTTAACAAAATAGTTAATTTTGTAATTAAGGATTTATATTTGGTTGAAAGTCACTTGGAGTTGAGAATTCGGAATTTTTTGTTGAAAACATCAAATTTTAACTAAATTTCAATGAGAGCATTGGAATGCCCTTTAAAAGAACGTTTCCTCAATCCCTTCAAAAGAGCATTTTTTATGTGCATATAATACTAGTAGGTAATCACTCATTAGTCCAGAAGAAGTACCAACAAATGAACTAATAGAAAATCGTATCAAAATTCAACCTTTTTGCACACACTCGATCAAATAGGAAAATAAGAGATGCCCACAAAAGAAAACATCACAGAGAACCATAAACCATCTTCAAAATGAAAACTTTGATGTGATTGAAACCCAAAAAAAAGAGAGAGAGAGAATCATACATCAGAACAGTGTTAAAAAAAAAGAGAGAGAAACTTGAAACTTCAGACAAGACCAGAAGATCATACATCAGAACAGTGTTAAAAAAAAATCTAACTTCCAGGGATGCATATTCAACCAAGTAGGAAAATAAGAGATGCCCATTAGAGGAAAAAAATCTAACTTGAAACGTTTGCATTGAGGACAAGAGTTGGCGAATACTTACCCTTCAGTGTACTATCTACCGGCTCATCTTCGCTCTCCTCAAAGCACTGAGATGCTGATCCAGGGCTGCCCAAGATATTCTCCATAAAAGAAGGTTCTAACTGAGGATCCAATGTCCTCTTCCCCTTTGCTACAACATCCTCCATATTCTGGAGAATGCGAGATGATTTCCGCGTAGGACCACTGTATACAATCTGGAAATGCATAACACATATAGTAATAAAGAGAATATAAACAGATCTATCAGGTTGTAATGACCAAAATAATCAGTATCAATGTAACTTGTCTTTTCCTTGACAGTATCACATTTCAATAAGGCAATTACTTATGTTCCCAAGCAATCATGTATAAAAACATGTTCTGTAATAGTGCAAGATCAATTCCTGTATGGTAATAGCATCACTCTAACAAGTTAGTGAATAAAATATTTAATTCATGATCAAATTATTTACCTTCTTCTTCTTAGCACCAATAGATTCTTCATTCATAGTGTTACCGTCATCCAACTCATGGGCAACATGAAACGACTTACGAGTAGGACCAGTTGTAACCTGGAAGAGAATAAAAATAATAGATGATGACCGATGTTCCAACAAATTATTAAATTAAAAAAAAATGATTACCTTTTTCACTCTATGGACAGGAGGTTCATCATTAATGTTGCTACCTTCCCCGCTAAGAAAATCATCATTGTCGAGCACTCTTGAATTTGTAGGAATATTCTTCTTGGGATTCATCACAAGATTTGAAGCTTCTTACAATTTCAAAGCATCCATTTTCATTTTATTTCTAGCAATATTGTCCATTCTTTTCTTCTCATATTCTGATACGGTCCCAGGCTTGATAAACCGTTTCTTAACAGCTGACATTTTTTCCATCTATGACCTGAAAATAAATAAGATAAAATCACCCAAATAAGTAAAGTTGGTATTATTAGGCTAGAAACTAGGTGCATAATCAAATGGTATAAAGTTATACCTGTATTGGCTAGTTATACTATTGTCAGGTTATACCTAGGTGTCAACAGCATGTAGATACACTACTAGCATGAAAAGTGTATGCAAAAATAGATGTATTCTATATATGAGGATGGCACATCAAACAAAACTTAACCAAAAGTCTGGAATTCTATACACTGTATTTATAGCTATCAAATTAACTAGCAATAGTTTGAAGTATCAGAGTTATAGGATGAACATCAGTTCACAGCCAATAATTAGAACACAACAATAGTTTCAAATTAACTAGCAATGAGTACAAGTTTGTATTTTGCAGAATTGAAACAGTTCACATCATTGCTGCTCATCATTGCTGCTCATCATCAATCTCGTCTTGGTTATCATCACCATCACAATTAGTTGCGTCAACAACCAAGCCCTCCACTCCTTGCCTAACCCAAGATCCATTATGAGCTTCATCCAAATGTTGCATGCTATAAGGTTCCACTCTATAAACTTCTGAATCTTCTAAAGTTGTTGAGTACTTGTCAAATGTGTCTCGTGGTGACATTTGAACAACAACATGCCAATCGGGGTCTAGAGGGTCTTGAATGTACCAAACTTGTTCTGCTTGGGATGCTAAGATATAAGGTTCATCAGTCACTCTGTTCTCTTTGTATAACAAATGATTGAAGTTTACTAGAGTAAAGTTAAACTCATCCAATTTTCGGCCCACTCGTGGGTTAACCCAATTGCACTTAAATAACACAAACTTCATGCCATTTAAATATTTAATTTCAATGATGTCTGTAAGCTGTCCATAGAATGTAACATCTCCTGGAAGAGGATTTCTATCTTTTCGACTAGAATAACTCATTTGTTCAGCTTTGAGGAGGACTCCACTGTTTTGAGTTTTTCTACGAACATCAACTTTCTTTGTTCGAAATCTAAAACCGTTAATAATGTAAGAATTAAATCTCAGTGCATCCTTTAGAGGACCCGAAGCTAAGCTTCTTATCTCCTCTGATATTTGTACATCGCCTTGTAAACCCTTCACCTACATTTCAAAAACATTAAATCAGAAGTTCAATAATGATATAAAAGGACCATTTTTATAATTTGTTAGTTTATTCAAAGTACCCAAAAGGATATACACTTACATGTTCCTTAAACCAAGTGCCAAATTGTTCATTGTGAAGGCGACTAACAAGGTGTTGTTGTGAAGCTTGTGGATAGTTTACTGCAAGTTCAGCAAGATGTTTTCTGTGGAGATGTCAAAATATATATAAATTTCATAACTAAATGAGAGGATACAAATAAAGGTATTAATCAAGCTGCAAAACTTACTCAATGAATGGTGCCACTGCCTCCGTATTGGCAAGCACATATCGATGAGCTTGCATGTGCATGACTGGGTCAAGTAGAAAGTGCACCTCTTTACCTACAACACGACCAGATTTCTTCCCTCCATCATGATTTCTTCTTCGCCGTTTTATTCTAGTTTCCACATTATTATCCAAATACTTTGAACAAAAAGTCATGCATTCTTCCAAAAGTACTGATTTAGCAATAGAGGCCTCCGGATGTGCACGGTTCCGCACATAGAGTTTTAAAGTGTGCAAATACCTTTCCATTGGATACATCCAACGATACAATATTGTCCCAGCAATCTTTAATTCATCAACTAAATGGATAGGCAAGTGTTCCATTATATCAAAAAATCCAGGCGGAAAAATCTTCTCAAGACTACAAAGGGTAAGCGCCATACGATCTTTAAAATTTTCCAAGTCTGCCATACTATTTACACTTGAACACAACACCACAAAGCAGTTGCTTAATTCAATTAAGGATTTAACAACATGCTTTGGCAAGACCCTTCGAATAGCTATAGGAAGTAATTGTTGCATCAAAATATGATTATCGTGACTCTTCAGACCCCATATACTCCGCTCTTCCATATGCACGCACCGTGATATATTAGATGAATAACCGTCAGGGACTTTTACATCTCGCAACACTTTTAAGAAAATGTCCTTCTCTTTGTTGCTCATTGTGAACTCGGCTGGAGGCAAGTACTCTTGAGTTCTTCCTCGTGGTTGAGGATGCAACTCTGATCGAATTTTCATATCTCTGAGGTCTTTTCGAGCCTTCAAATTATCTTTTGTTTTGCCTTTAGTGCCTAACAAAGTAAAAAGAATATTATCGCAAACATTTTTTTCAATATGCATAACATCTAGATTGTGGTGAATCAAATTATGTTCCCAATATGGTAGTTCAAAAAAGATGCTCTTCTTCTTCCAACTCAATCTTGTTTTTGGCAAATTCTGTGTTTTTGCGATCTCTTTTTCTTGTTCTTCCCTTTTCCTCTTGCTGAACACATCCTCCTTCTTATATTCAGTTCAATCTTCAGATCATTTAATTGCTTCAACACTTGTGTTCCAGATAATTTCAACGGTGGAGGCCTCATTTCTAGCTTGCCATTAAAAGTTACCCTCTCTTTCCGAAACTTATGGCGCACTGGTAAGAACCGACGATGACCCCAATAACAATACTTGCCACCATTTGTCAAACGGGTAGCTTGATGATCCCTATTACAACAAGGGCAAGCAAATTCACCTTTTGTGCTCCATCCAGATAACATAGCATACGCAGGAAAGTCGTTGATTGTCCACAACAATGACGCATGTAGCTGAAATAATTGTTTGGTTGATGCATCATAAGTGGAGACACCAACAGCCCATAGCTCTTTCAACTCCTCAACCAACGGTTGTAAATAAACATCAATCTTATCACCTGGACCTTTAGGTCCATCAATAAGAGTAGACAAAATTAAGTTAGGTTGCTTCATACACAACCATGGGGGTAAGTTGTAGGGGACAACCACAACAGGCCAAGTACTATGAGAAACACTCATATTACCAAACGGATTAAATCCATCAGTAAGTAACCCAAGTCTAATATTGCGGCAATCTCCAGCAAAGGATGGATTTTGCTCATCAAACACTTTCCAAGCACGAGAATCTGCTGGATGCCTCATTACACCATCATCTATTCGTTTCTCAGCATGCCATCTCATGAGCGAAGATGTATGTGATGACCAAAATAATCGTTGTAGTCTTGGTTTTAAAGGAAAATATCGAACCTTTTTTCAGAAACTTTTTTAACCTGGTCAACCTGAGTCTGATCACCCTGATTAGCAATATCACTTTTATATCTAGAAGCCCCACAGATCTCATACTTGTCGAGATTCTCAGATTCATTTCGAAACAACATACAACTATTAGGGCAGGCATCCCATGTTTCGTAAGTGAAGCCCAAATCAGTAGTTAGCTTACTGGCTTGATAGTATGATTTTGGAATCCTGGCACACGGAAACACCTTGTTTAAGAAACCCAATAACATTGTGAAAGAATAATTTGTCCATCCATTAAGTTGCTTCAGGTGTAAAAGTTCAACAACAAATGATAGTTCAGTGACACCCTTAGGACAATTCTCGTACAAATCACTTTCTGCATCTCTTAGAAGTTTGAAATATCTTGGCATGTATTCATCATAGGGCTCATTCTCACAATCCATATTTTCTGCGGTGGATGTTAATCCGATACCCTCTCGTACCATTGCTGCCATAGAAGCACATTCATTCAGTTCAGCTTCATTATCATCAGCTGATATATCATCTGGCATATTATACCTGCTATTACCCAAACCACCAAAAGACTCTCCATGATATATCCAATCCCTGTAACTCCTTTCAAACCCATACATCTCTATATGAATCTCGACAGTCTGTCGATTGTGATAAACCCGATTTACACATCTACTACATGGGCAATAGATATGCGTCGTCTCAACATTTTTATTGATATATGCAAATTTAAGAAATGCTTCAACTCCATCCTTGTATGCCTTTGAATTCCAATCACGTGATTCAATCCAAGCCTTGTCCATATCAAGTTTATAAACTGTTATCACCTTGCACCAAATAAAAACAAGCACACTAAATGTAAAAGAATATATGTACTAAAGCTCTTATTGTATGACAATTGGACAAAAAGACAGGGTAGTTAAATTATCCAAAACTATATGGAAAAAATGAAAATCATTAATCAATATTTCTCCTACACTCAGCCAATCTCAGCCAACACAAGAAACTGTTTGATATAGAACAACTAGTAATATTATTAATGGAAGAGAATGTATCAAATTATATAAAGCAAAGTCACCTTACCCCTAATGTATCAAATCATATACAACAAAAAGATCTACTGCCTTTCACAATTTTACTCTCAAAAAATCACAACAACCAAAGGAGCATACCATCAAAGGAGCATAAGAGAGGTTCAGCACGTGACAATGACGATATTCATGTTGAACATAAAAATTCAGGCAGACATGAAATATCAAGAATAGCCTATAAGAAACATGCAACAACCTATCAACTAACCATCACTCTAACACTCACATGTACACTCAGTAGTCAAGAACTAAGTAACTAACTACTGCTAGCCCCCAATTCCTGATATCTGACTCTAATCACAACAGAACAAAAAAAGAAGGGGGTGTTTGACTGCTCAGGGCAAACCCTGCAGGTCATTCCATGGCTAGTATAAGCCATGGATCGAAGCCTACATGTCAGTCACCTAGGCTAGCCTCTAAAGTCCCTAGGATGTGAAACCAAAGTGTCTTGAGTGAGGACAGGGCCCCAGTAGCGGGGGAGCCACTGTTCACTGCATAAATACAGTCGAGTGTCCCCGTGGCAAATTTCACACATCAAATCACCCCAATCCTCCTCAGTCCTAACACATGTAATCTACACCTAATTAGCTTTCCAAAAAAAAATTTGCAGGCAGCAACAAGTATTGCATTCTGCTTTAGGCAGCAAGTAATGTTTACTGCTCTCCTTAGGACAACAACAGCAGGGTAGTATGTTGTGGGGAGGAACCAATAAGCTACATATCAAACTCATCCATATTAAATGTGCCTTTCTGTGTGTGTTCAGTCATGAGATTTTTGTAAGGTTGGTTGAGAAATTCATGTAGGAGTAATAACAGTAGTGGCATAAAGGCATCTGCAGCTTGTGCATAGAGTAGTATGCTAAAGGAGAAATGCTGAAAGAAGTTCCTGATACCTGTAATGTGAGGGTCAATGATACCATGTCTCCCTTGATACTTCTAATGGCAACCTACAAGGACAATTTGCGACCTTAAGGGGAGGTTGGAACCTGGTCGAGTGGACGAGCAGTTGGCAGACATGTGATTGGGGAGGGGGAGGACATGGTTCTGTTCATAGGTACATGTAATTATCCTAAATTCATACAAGTACATCCACAACTCCATCTATAAATTCATACAGGTACATCCACAACTCCATCTATAAGAATCCAAAATAAAGGACGAGAATAAAAGTATGGAAGAATATAAAGAATGCATCAACTAACAATACTTGAATTTCGAAGAAGCAAACCCAACAATTCTATGACATAACTCAACAATTACCTGGAAGAAAATCAGGTTCTCAAAGGGATGTAGTAAAATAGATAATATACATGTCGTAAATGAAGTACAATAAATATCATGCAAAAAAAATCACCCAGTAACAGATTTACAACCACTAATAACCAGTTTATGTGAAATGAAATTAAGGACAACGTTCATGCACGAGAGCTCTCTGAGTAAGGGATGCATGGGCAGCGATGCTCATCCGAGTCGCTAATTGCCATTATAAAAAATATAAAGAACAATCCCTACGTACGTCTAGTGACTATCCTCCCTATCCAATAATACTGTTAGGGTCAAATCTATGATATGTACAGTCTAAGTCCAACCATTCATATACATAGGTCCATCGGGAATATTCGAACAAACAAGTAAATATCACAGTTCAAAAATGAGTCACCTGGTATGCAACGCAATATGAATCCTTGTATCACATATAATATGTAATGAATATATCAAGAGAACAATTGATGAGATATATAAAGCATTTAAGTACTATAAATCAATTAGCCAAGGTATGTTCTATTTTGTCCAATGCTGCTGAATTTATGAGTAGCAGAGTTGGTCTAGTGTAACCACGCTAATGGGCTACGATCCATAAGAAACCTACCGAAACTTATAAGACACAACCAAGACTCAGAAAACAAAATATACCTATATATTAGACAAGAAATAAAACTGGACTCGGCCTATTACTTGCTCTCCCCGTTCCTGTTTCATGCTAAGAGTAAATACAACTAGATAGCAAACCTATCCATTCACAAGTAATAAGAATAAAATTCAACCAAATCTTCGACGAAAAAACTGTGAACTAATTTATAATTCAGCCTCCTATTAGAATATTGTGATTAGTTCATGGTGATGGATCAACTGTCGGCTACACGTATGATGCAATGGAAAGAGCACAAGCTCTTCACTAGTTTTCAATGCCGATACACGTGAAAGTGCAATAGTAAGATGTCTGACTTGCGAGAGGACAACTTGAAAGAGGTGATGACTGCTTATCGTATACTCCATCACAGGGACAGGTTATAAACACAAGAAGAAATATAAATTATTACAGTTATGTTCATAGTATACCTGCAAACCCCTCCCACAAGTATAGAGTTTATACATAAACAATCCCAAGCACCTCATCCCAAGCACAATAACTCTGAAGATTCTGGAACTAGAAATACCAATATCATATACTCATAATAAACTAGAAAAACCAATATCCGACAATTGATAAGGAAATAGCCTATACGGTTATTTACAACTGTCGCGAGTACATGAACAAAATCATGTACAAGGCCATCTCGCTCCATATATAAATGAATGAATACGAGCAGTTTCTAGCCACTTTCGCATTCAGAACAGGACAAAGCCTGACTTGAGACTTTCTCACGCAAACCAAACAGAAGTGTGTCTTCAAGCGTGACTTTCCTCAAAACCCAATTTCCAGTGAGATCTTGGCCGAACCAAGAAGCTAACTGAAAATAACACCAACTATGAAAAAATTCAAATTCTAAAGCTAAATCTAAACGGAAACCATATAAACTACGGATGACATTGAGAATATAATGGAAACTAACATATTTTCTTTCCTTTTTGATGAAATTGAGAATATAATTGAAACTTCGACATTTATTTCAAAACTTCTTAAATATAAACTTCTAGCCAAAAATAAGATTGATTCATGCAAGGGCGGATTTACTGGTGGGCTGGGGTGGGCTAGGGTGGGCTCCAACCCCAGCCCATTTTTTTTGTATTATCCTGTAATGCTCAGTCCACCTAAAGGAAGCCCGTCCAGCCCACCCATCCCATTTACGCCCGGCCGATACCAGTGAGTAGGTTTAGGCATCCCAGCCCACCCTCCGCTCATGCGCTCAGCTTTTCTGAGGCTCTGAGAGCCTGACAAGAGGTGACATGTAAATGAAGACCCTTCGGTGTCTGTCCCATCGCGGCGCGGTGCGACCGCGATGCGACCAGGCGACCGGTCCCATCCGTTTGCCTCTGCGGCTCTGCCGCTGATTTTTCTCTTCAACAAACAACAACAACAACACACGAGGTTTAGAGTTCCTGCATGCATTAAGTGAAGGAACCCTAACCAAACTATAAGTAAGAGATGCCAGAGATAGAGCCCCAAATCAATTTTTGATTCCTCCGAAGCCCCCAAAAACAACACGAGGTTGTAGCTGATCATCGTTCCAGATCAGCTACACACATTATTCTCGTTCACAATCAATAAATTTGCACAGAATGAGGCACAAGACGAGGAATACAACCTCCGACGCCCCCAAAAACAACACAAATGGGTGATCTTCAACAACAACAACAACAAGAACACCACGAGGTTTAGAGTTCCTGCATGCATTAAGTGAAGGAACCCTAACCAAACTATAAGTAAGAGATGCCAGAGATACAGCCCCAAATCAATTTTTGATTCCTCCGATGCCCCCAAAAACAACACGAGGTTGTAGCTGATCATCGTTCCAGATCAGCTACACACATTAATCTCGTTCACAATCAATAAATTTGCACAGAATGAGGCACAAGACGAGG
>JANAVB010002761.1:0-24438 GCA_029216955.1 Iris pallida
AAGGATATATACACTACAATATAGAAACTTAGAAAATACCCTAAACTAGAAATTATCAGAGAATGTACTCGTCTGAGATCCGGTGTAGAATATCAACAATGTCTAATACGGTGCCTCGAAGACCTAAATGTAGAATATCAATATCAATTTGCGTTTTGGAATCATAAACATGCTAAACTAGATCAATTCTAGGTCTTTCCCTTATGTATTTACCTTAATATTTGTATAGATTCAAAACTTCAATACCTTAACTATTTACTTTACCTTACACTTATCCTATGCCCTAGACGCATGCCAACTGCTTATACTCTTTACCCATATCTATATACCTATTATCCAAACTATCTACCTATTAACTATCATTCTAATTATCCATATAACTTTCCACCTATCCATATAACAATTTATCTACCTATTAGTATATGTCCTGTCACACCCTACTCTGTCACCAGTTTCATAGTACACACATTCAAACTGATGCACACAATATAAGTATCCTCCTATTCTAACTGATGTTCACTACTCACACACTTAGACACACTAACACATACACAGGGTTATGCACTGACCTGTGTACCTGTGCACAGGCCACACAGGCCTGACCAAGGCCTTCCCTGGCCTGCAATCCTGTTGTGCATATAAGACTCCTGTCTGCTACCAATGGCAGTGGTTGCCCTTTCCCCTGTCTACTGTCCTAACTGAACAACAGAGGTTTCCTTCCTTTCTCCCTCACTTGTAATACTCATTCTACTGACACACCTAAGCCTCTCACAGACATAGACATATACTTGTATAAGCATTTACCTATCACTCTCTTACTCACTCTACTAACACATGAATATTGACACTCATATGACACAATGGCACTACACTACTGATCCTTAACTATTAGGTTGCTGCTATGCACAAATGCTGAGCCAAATAACTGCTACTATTCTAAATTGCCTCTCTAATACTGATGCATGACCCTACCCCATCTATAGATATCCATACTCTCTAACATTTGCTACCTACTGACTGATACCCGCACTAACATGTATCACAAAGCACACACACAATCACTACTGCCATATAGAGTAAACCCCTAACCTGCATACAGATCCCAAGTTCTTGTGCACCTATATGCATAGGTGCACACTTACCTAATGCACAATTGTACGAAAATAAGAGGCAAGTTTCCCCCTTCCTTACCTGTGAAGCAAACCACAAGCCAAGCCAAGGCATGTGCAGGGATCTAACTCCCTTACAGATCCCCCTATAAAGTCTAAAAGTTCTCATACAGGCCATAGCCCGACCTTACTTCCCTCTTTGACTTCTAACTGAACATCCAATGCAACCTATATTGCTACTACTCCCTTCCTTCTATAGTGCAATGGCAAACAGCCATGCACTGCTGCCCAAAATACTGTTGCCACTTTCTCTACTGTACCAAGTGGCAGTTGCCTAGATATGATCACCACTAGGGCAAAGTGCACTGATGCACTTGCTACTATTATACAGGAACCCCTATGGCTTTTCTATATTGATACTAACATACCCATTCCTATATTCATTACCTAGCCACTCTGTTATTCCCGGGGCTTGATCAAAGATGGAGAAACTGATGCAATCGAGATCTGAGAGTCACACAAAAACTTTACAATGATCAAACTCAAGATCTATGATGATACAAAAAGCCAAATAGCCAGATTACAATATGAAGGAGAGAAATAGAGAAGAGAAGATCTCTCGTTCTTCCTTGCAAACATGTTACACACTACCAAAATAAGTCATATCAGCGACATAATTAGCGACGCCAACTTAAAACGTCGCCAATATTTTTGGTTTTAGCGACTTCAGATTTAAACGTCACAATACGTCGCTGGTAGCGACATACAGCGACATATTACGACTACCTATAGTCTAATAAAAATCAACGTCGTTAATTTGTCGAAAAACGTCGCTAGTTTTATCAGTTCAGCGACGTTTAGCGTCACAAAGTTTATAACGTCGCCGAATATTTAACTAATACCGACTCGTTACGACGTATTTCGGGCGTCGCTAATTTCTGCTAAATAGGGTTTCCTCGGTTCCAATTTTTATTTCTCCCTCTCCCCAAATTCTTTGTTCCCGCCCCCTCTTCCCCCGACCTCGACGACAGCCCGACCCCCTTCCCTCCGGCGCCGCTCATCCTCCTCCTCCACCGCGAGCTCCTTCTCCTCCCTCCGACGAGCCCCTTCTCCTCCTCCTCCTCCATCGCGAGCCCCTTCTCTTCCTCCACCGCGAGATCCTCCTCCTCCACCACCGCGAGGAGACTGAAGGTAAACCCTAACCCTAATTGAGGTGTTTTTCGTGTCTAAAATGGACACGGAGACACATTACGACCATGTGTTCACTGATACAGTGTGTTCGTGAGGTTTTGGACACTTTATGTCCATTTGTTGGATACGTGGACACCCTCAAGCTTGTATGTATATGTATTTCACCTCTGTACACTTAATCCCCTCCTTCTCCACCACCGAACATGTCCTCCTCCTCCTCTTCCACCACCGTGAGGAGACTGAAGGTAAACCCTAACCCTAATTGAGGTGTTTTTTCGTGTCCAAAATGGACACGGAGACACGTTACGACCATGTGTTCACTGATACAGTGTGTTCGTGAGGTTTTGGACACTTTGTGTCCATTTGTTGGACACGTGGACACCCCAAGCATGCATATATATGTATTTTACCTCTGTACACTTAATGCCCTACATACACTTGTGTATTTTCGTATTAATTTGGATTTGCATATTGGGTTTGGGTTTCGATATAGTATTTGATACATTGTTTCACCTTGCAACATTCCTACACTAATTTTAGACAACAAGTATATGAACCAATTAGTCAACATCTATTTGTTGAAGTATGGTACTCCATTCTTCGTAAGTTCTAGCTATATATGTCTCAAGATCCAATACTCAAAAATCCCAAGAAGAAGAAGAAAAAAAGAATAAAATGACATCGCTCAACACCCTATGACAACTCTTTGTAGAATTGTGTTAAAGTGTGAGTTCTATAGTATGAGTTCTACAGTATGGTTCTCTTTGTAGGATAAAATGACATTGCTCAACCCTATCGATCCTCCATACAAGTCTTCCTTCATCTATTGTCTTAAAGTGTGAGTTCTAAGTATGGTTCTCTTTGTACAATTGTGTCTTATTTTAGACAACAAGGGTTTTCTATTTTTATAGGTAACATGGCAACATGTGTAAGGGAACATATAGGTGTGTGTTTGTGTTTGAAAGGGAGTGTCACAAGAGTAAGGCGTGAGCATGTGTTAGTATTTTGAGCTGTGAGAGTGTTTGTTCTGTTGAGGTTAGTACCAACTGGCAAGTTAGGTTAAAAGAACCTGGGAACTATGGTGTGGTTGTATACATCATATATATGTATGTGTGTGTCTAGTGGGAGAAAGGGGGGAGGTTTAACTAGTACCAGGTATTTGGAGAGGAGGGAGAGTTTATACTAGTATATATGGACTAATATCCTAAAACTTGACTTATACAACTTAGAAATGGCTAGTTTGACCAAGTTGGACTAGTTTAGCTTAGAGTTGGCTCGGTTGGACTATACATAATATATAGACTAATATCCTAAAACTTTACTTCTACAACTCAGCCTATATGAAATATTGTAGACACGGGTGATATACCGCCGCGATAATCTCTGACCACCGTACGCACAAACACGCGAAAGAAAAGTTACCAATACGAAAAGAAGATGACAGATAATCTCTGACCATTTAACGTAAAATGTCATGTGTACATATACTGCAGAAAGTGTAGACCACATGAACTGACAATTGCATATCATTCACTACCTTGATGTATCTATCTTATAGAATTATGGAGCTGAATTACTATCTGTGGAATCGTACTTGGATGTACAACCGTCATCCTGATGACATGTACGGTGTGCGGGATGAATTCATAGAGGGTGTACACCAGTTCCTGCAGTTTGCCAAGGCGTTCCCTCAGTACATGGACGGTACCAAAATTAAGTGTCCGTGTGTGAGATGTCGTAACTTGAAATATCATCCGGAAGTGGATGTCACGTATCATTTATACTCGAAGGATTTCACGCCGAATTACTATCAGTGGAGCGAGCACGGAGAACTTGTGTCTTTAGCATCGGAGTACGAGCCTTATGTGGATGTCCACAACAACACTCCTTACGACGATGGGTTGGTGAACATGGTTTTCGATGCGGCCGGGCCTAGTTTCGATCCGGATGATTATGATGCACCTGAGGAGGCACCGAACCCCGATGTTGCACAGTTCATGGAGTTGCTGGAGAATGCAAGGACTCCATTATATCCTGGTTGTGAGGATCATTCACCGTTGGAGGTGGTTACAAGATTGTTGAGCATCAAGTCCGATTTTAACATGTCGCAAGATTGCTACAACCGTCTTATGGAGTTGCTTATAGAAATATTGCCTGAGGGTGCGAAGTTGCCTAAAGACTTCTACCGGTCTAAGAGGATGGTTAGATCACTCTGGATGGGATACGAAAAAATCGATGCCTGTCGCAACGGGTGCATGTTGTACTACAAAGACGACAAGGATGAAGATGCCTGCAGATTTTGTGGTGTCGATCGCTACAAGGCATGTGGTAGAGGAAAGTCTGTCGGTGCCAGGAAGCCTACCTCTTCGATGCACTACTTGCCGTTGACGCCGCGGTTGCAGCGGTTGTTTATGGTGAAGGAAACTGCAGAAAACATGAGTTGGCATAAGCAGGAACATACCGAAGGAGTGTTGAATCACCCATCTGATGGAGAAGCATGGAAGCACTTTGATCGAGAGTATCCATATTTTGCTTCTGATCCGCGTAATGTCAGATTGGGTCTCTGCTCCGACGGTTTTACCCTATTCGGACTTTCGGGATCCCTGTATTCGTGTTGGCCTGTGATCGTAACCTCGTACAATCTACCGCCTTGGATGTGTATGAAGACTCCGTATATGTTTCTCACCGTTATTATCCCAGGTCCGAACAATCCGAAAAGGAACATCGATGTGTATTTACAAGCCGTTGATTGATGAGTTGAATCAGCTGTGGGAAGTAGGTTCCAACACGTACAATGTATCTAGAAAATAAAATTTCCAGATGCGGGCAGCACTTATGTGGACCATCAACGACTTTCCGGCCTATAGAATGTTATCTGGATGGAGCACGCATGGTCGTCTTTCATGTCCGTATTGCATGGACAGCACTAAAGCTTTCCGTTTAAAACACGGAGGCAAACCGTGCTTCTTCGATTGTCATCGACAATTTCTGCCGAAGGATCATCCGTACCGGAGGAACAGGAATGCTTTTCGTGCTGGCGTTGTGGAGAAGGCTAATCCCCCGCCAAGGTGGACCGGATACACGATATGGGAAAAGGTAAAATATTTACCAAGAGCTATTGAGGAGCCTACTACGGGCTACAAGTGTGACGGATTTGGTCGCACTCATAACTGGACGAAGAGGAGTATATTCTGGGATCTTCCATATTGGAGCACCAATCTGATTAGACATAACCTTGATGTCATGCATATCGAGAAGAATGTGTTTGACAACATAATTAAAACTGTAATGGACGTAAAGGGAAAGAAAAAAGACAATCCAAAGGCTAGATTGGACTTGGAAGAAATATGTAGACGTCCTGCATTGCATTTGATAGAGGACGGGAATGGAAAGTTGAAGCAGCCTAAGGCAATTTTCTCACTGGATAAGGAGGATAAAGTGAGGCTTTGTAGGTGGATTCAAGGTCTGAAATTTCCATATGGGTATGTTTCGAACTTGAGAAGATGCGTCGACCTCAAGGAGAACAAACTGACAGGTATGAAGAGCCATGATTGTCACGTATTCATGGAGCGGTTAATTCCGATTGTATTTCGGGAATTCTTACCGCATATAGTTTGGGATCCATTGACGGAGCTTAGCATATTCTTCAGGGACCTTTGTTCTAAGAAATTGCTCGTTGAACGTCTAGAAAAGCAAGAGAAGGACATTGCGGTAACACTGTGCAAGTTAGAGAGGGTGTTCCCTCCTGGATTCTTTGACTCTATGGAGCATTTGTCGATTCATCTTTCCTACGAGGCACGTGTTGGTGGACCCGTCGAATATCGATGGATGTACCCGTTCGAGCGACATTTGAATCACCTAAAAAGAAAGGTGAAAAATAAGGCTCGGGTCGAAGGTTCTATTTGTGAAGCCTATATTCTCGAGGAGATTACAAATTTTTCCTCCTCCTATTTCAAACCTCATGTTGCTACGAATAGAACGAGGACTCCGAGAAACGACGACGGATATCAAGAATTTAATGATGGAATACTGAAAGTATTCAATACGTCCGGAAAGCCTTCGGGGAAAATGAAGAAGAGATATTTGAATGACGAAGAGCTAAGGGCTGCTCAATTGTATGTATTACTCAATTACGACGAGGATGAAGTGGAGAAGCTAGAGGGGTAAGTAACTCAGGATGATGAGTTTACGTCATCTCAATGTAATAGTATAAGCTAATTTTATTGTACTAATCGACGGTTGCTTCGTTGTTTTCCAGCACATATAATGATGAGTTGAGGCTGGTTAGACCCTACCTAACAGACGAAGCATTAGAACAAAAAATGAGACATCATTTTCCTTCTTGGTTGAGCGAATATGTAAGTAGCTCGGTAATTACTGGCCTCTTCTAATGCAACTGCGCAATAAATAACTTATTATCGCTTATTTGATATTCAGGTCGATCGTCTAATTTCTCCCGAGATTGAATTAATTAGAACTCTTGCCAAGGGACCAATTACTCTTGTTAAAATATGGCCAAGTTACTGTGTCAATGGCTTTCGGTTCAAGTCGACAAATGCTTCGATCAGAGACAGCTTCCTGGATCTTGATTCCACAAAAAACAGTTATTTGTGTATCAAGTCTTCGAACTACAAAGACGTCGATCCAGGAAATGATTTCTTTGGCATCTTGCGAGAGATTGTGGAGTTGTCATATAATAATGGCAGAGAACCTGCAAAGATCGTGTTGTTCAAGTGTGAATGGTTCGATCCGATTGAAAATCAAGGTTGGAAAATTGACAAGCATGGTCTTCTGGATATAAACTACAAGCGTAGATATCAAGGCTACGAACCGTTTGTCCTAGCAACTCAGGCTCAGCTCGTGTACTTTACAGCTTATCCGAGACGGGGAGCAACGAAGTCTGACTGGTGGGCAGTATGCAAGACTAAAGCCAGAGATACTTTTGATGTTGACAAAAAAGCTTACCAGGAGGACGAGCTACCTCTTGTAACCAATATTGTCGATGTGGACTCCACGGAAGTTACGCATTATACGACACATAATGTAGAAGATGTAGAATTATCCGAAGAGGAAGACGAAGCCGACGAAGGCGAAGATGAAAGTGAAGATGAGGAGGAAGAGGAAGATGAGGTCGAGGAAGACGAACAAGATGATTATTCTGAAGATGATTGAGAGAGATATACTTATCTGAACTTAGATATTTCTTCTAGAATACATTATCTGGGCTTAGATGATTATTGTAGAATGTATCATCATATGTTGTCTTGGTTATTATCTTGTCTTTGTTGTACTTTCATATTTCTAGTCTCTATTATTTATTGTACTTTCATATTTCTAGTCTCTATTATTTGTTGTACTTTTATATTTCTAGTCTCTATTATTTGTTGTATTATCATATACTGTTATCAGGTATGGCAGGTCGTCGCGGAGCGTACCGAAGGGGACAACGAGGTCACTCTCCTCCGGTACTTCCTACAGGTACTTCTAGAGGACAAAGTTTTCCTTCGGTACCTCATTCTGGTACCGGCTCTGGATCCTCATCGTCGATTACTCCTCCATATCGGACAGTAGGTGGGCCTGGTGGGACGACGTTACGTGGGATATCTCCTGGGACGAGTAGTTCCAGGCCTATTGAGAGTAATCGCCCGTCTACCATTCCTACTGCTGATACGATGATGGAGACAGATGAGCAGATGGCGGAGGCTGCGGCGACGGCCGAGGCGGCGGTGCCGACGGCCGACCAGCATCATGCAGATGATGCGTGCGCACCTCCGGAGGAGAGGAGGACGGAGATCTGGGCCGACGGTACAAAGTAGGTGTTTTGGTTTATAATTTTTTTCTTTCTGTTTTTATCATAATTTAACTTTTTTTATGAATATAATATGTTTGTATAGATATCGTCCCCCAGAGGTACAGAGACGTCTAGGCCACATGCTGAGGCATAATTATGGTGGTGCTTGGATTAACTACTCTGAGGCTCCGGACGAGAGGAAGGCCTTCTGGTTTGCGCGCTTCAAGGTTAAAATATATTTGCTTTTAACATGAATCATATAATTTTTGTATATTATATATAACTGATAAATATTTGGTTTGCGCTCTTCTAGGATATGTTTTTCTATCCACCGTACCGGGCCGAGCTTATTGAGGGGATGTTTCCTGTCGTAGCTGCCAAGCTGATCCGCGACTCTATCAATGATCAGAAGGATCGTGATCGTGCTGGAAAGCCGATCCAAGGTTGGATCACCCCTGATCAATGGAATGCTATGAAGGCTCGATTCGAGGAGCCAAAGTACAAGAAGAAGTCGGAGAAGGCCAAGGCGGCTAGGCAACATGCCTCGAAGTGGTACGGTGGGTCGATTCCGATGACAGAACATTTCCGTCGTCTGGTATGTCTTCCTCTTTTAGAAATATTATTTTAATACAAAATCGATAAATTATTACTAAGATAATATATTTAATTACAGGTAAGGAAGGTCGGTAACGCCGACATGGTGACCGTCTTCCTGGCCACCCATCGTCGCGGCACTGACCTTATTGACGAGAGGGCCGAGCAGACTTATGTAAGTATTACAATACGTTATCTTAATTTAATACTTCGTGTCAATTTTAATATAACTTAGTAAATATAATGCAAATAAATATTCATGTAGTTAGTAATAATAAGTACATTAATTAAAAATTAGAAATAATAAGTACATTAATTAGAAATTAATAATAATAAGTACATTAATTAGAAATTAGAAGTTAGTAATAATAAGTACTTTCTAGGCCGAGTATCAGAGGCTGCGAGAACGGGCGGCTGCTAGTGCACCTGATGCAGGAGAGGCCGGTACTTCCTCGTAGCCCACTCAAGCTCTGTTGGAGGACGAGCTGTGGATTGTCGCTGCTGGTGGACTCTGTAGGGGTACGTACTATGGTACGGGATCCTATGGCACCCTAGTTGTGACCCAGTCCTCTAGGACATCTCCTGCTAGTGTGCATGGTCCATAGCCATCCCAGGAGTTTGCCCAAGTCCACCAGATGATGGAGTCTCTCCGTGACAACCTGCTACGACAGATCGAGGAGCAGTCTCAACACCATACGGACGATCCTGCGCTGCTAGCACGATTGGATGCGCTCGACCGCGGTATTACGGACCTCATGGAGACGACTGAGAGGACAGAGCGCACCGTTGGAGGGTTAGAGCGCACGGTCACGGAGCTGCAGACAGGACAGACGACCATGGCCGAGAGGATGAGATTGGCGTAGGAGTCGATGGTCGTGAGCAGTGATAGAATGTTAAATATCATGGATTCATACCACCAGCGACTTGCAGCGTTGGAGCGTGCTAGTCTTCCGGGTGCGCCTTCATCGTCGTCGACTCCGCCGCCTCCACCGCCATCTTTTTCGACACCGACTCCACCGACGTCACTGCCTCCATCGGTATCGATTTCACGTGAGGAGTATGAGTTGTTCGTATCCCTTCGTCGCGACGGTGCCCCTTCTGCACCAGATTCCTAGTAGTCCTAGTTAGGACTGTTTCTGTGTTTGTTTCATTCTTTGTGACTTGGATATTTGTTGGTTGTGTAGATTTGGATGCTTGGTTTGTTTGGATACTTGATTATTTGGATATTTGGTTATTTGGATATTTGGTTATTTGGATACTTGGTTATTTGGATATTTGGTTATTTGGATATTTGGTTAGTTGTTGTGTGATTGTTGTAAACTTGGTTATTTGGATATTTGGTTATTCGCAATTATTGACGTCAAGTATACAAACTTGGTTAGTTGTGTACAGCGAGAAATGGACATTCTGTGATTGTTTGGATCCTATTCTACAGTGAGAAATGGTTATCTTTTTAAACTGCAGGGAGAAATGGACATTCTGTATTTTATTTTTTTATTTTTTTTGCAGTTTTAGCGACGTTTACCGACGTTTACCGACGGATACCGACGTAATTTTGCGTCGGTAAACGTCGGTAAATATGCAATATTTTCAGTTTGCCGACGTTTTAGCGACGGTATAAACGTCGGAGAACGTCGGTAAACGTCGATGTACGTCGCTACTATTCCCAAGAATTCCCATAATTTATCGACGTTTAGCGACTTTGATCATGTCACTAAACCACCGACTATTCGTCGGTAGTACGTCGGTAATTTACCGACGTGTAGCGATACGCAACAAAAACGTCGGTAATCCACCGACGTCACGACGATAGACGTCCGCAATAGACCGACGTACATATACGTCGGTAAACGTCGATAATGGCGACGTTTTGCGACGTTTCGGAGATTAGCGACTTACATTTCAGCGACGATCAGAAAACGTCGATAATCCCGTCGCTAAATATATTTAGCGACGTAATTTGTCGTTTTAGCGACGTCTTTATGGGTCGCTAAAACGACTTATTCTGGTAGTGACAATTGGGACAAAACGAGTTACAATAATCTAGAGAAAGATGAGATGAAGAAAGGTTGCTGGGGTGTCAAAACACCGTTGCTCAAAGCAAGATTCGCCCCACACGAATTGCTTTCAGGAACCAGCAAGTTGAAGAACTTGTGGAACGCCCGAAGTCACCTCTGTTCTGACTCCTTGAATGGACTTGCAATGGCGGCAGCAGCTCCCTCTCTCTCTCTTTCTCTCTTTTCTGACTTATAAAATTCGTAGTACCTCAAAAAGGAGGCCAGAAGAGAGTATATATAGAGAGAGGGTGGAAACCCTAGCCGCCTCTTCAGTTATGGAAAGATTGAATCAAATCCCACAAAGATAGCAAGGAAATTAATTCAAATCCCACAAAGATAGCAACGAAATTAATTCAAATCCCACAAAAAGTGGATCTGAATTAATCGCATTGAATCAGTCTTTCCATAACTGACTTGTAGCCTGCACAGTCAGCGGAGTCCTCCATGGCAGCAGCAGCAGCAGCCTGGCCGTATGGCCTCATGGCCGCAAGTGTCGTATGGACCGCATGAGGCCGCATGAGCCGCATGACTGCTGACGTGCTAAGTGCAAAGTGCGCCAACAAAATGCCATATTACGCCTCATGAGCCCATGAGCGTGAGTCCGAGCCCGAGCCCGAGCCCGAGCCCGAGCCCGAGTCCGAGTCCGAGTCCGAGTCGCTAAGCCCCTTTGGGGCTTAGCTCCAAATGGAATTAATCCAAGAGAATGACAAAAGCATTAATGCCTAATCCTTGGAGCCTTATTCTTACCTCCTAGTAAACTCACCGACATGGTTCCCTCCTTAGGGTCACCACCGCATGTGCATCTCTCAACAACACAACCAAGTATATATGTTGAGATAACTCATGGTGCATTTCCGATGTGGAACTAAACTTTTACAAGGCATGTTGAGAGCAAGCTCTCTCCTTGTAAAGAAAGCACCAACAATACTCCACTTATCATAACATATATATGTGTCCAGGGTTGAGCGTTCCCCACCGTAACTGTCTATTTTGCATTAGGGTAGATGTCGCTGACGACTTGAATCTTCCCGCATGGGTTAAATAACAATATGATACAAGAATGGACTACGCCTTGAATTCTGCACCACAATTGTAATTCTTTCCACTCACAAAGTGTAGTTACGTGTGCTTCTGGCTGCACATTAAAGTCCCTGTGCCAGCCTGGTTTCAGTGTATATTTTTGGGCGTCTACAAGTTTACCCTCAAGAGACGGCTTGATATCTCTTTCCATACACTATAGGTGAGTTCTTTATTAAAGAGATATGGCATGAAGCCTTGCGCTTCCTTGCAGTGCTACGCCGCTATGATATGGCCTGAAGCCGAGGCATTACCCCTACCGGGGAACCTCATCGTAGTGTTATACTACTGTAGCATGAGGTCTCAGCCTCTTTGTAGTGCCAATCTACTCAGCATGAAGCCTAAGGCTTCCTTGCGGTGTTACGCCGCAACGACATGGCTTGCAAGGCCGAGGCTTTACCCTACCTAGGTACCTCATCGTGGTGTCGTACCACTATAACATGGGGCCATCCGCCCCTTTGTAGTACTGTCTACAACTCTTTAATTATGTCATACAGCATTAGGCTACCTGCCTATTTGCGGTGCTACGTCGTTATGACTTGGCTTACAAAGCCGAGGCATTACCCCAGACCTGGGAACCTCATGGTGGAGTCACCCCACTGTAGCAAGGAGTTTCACTCCTTGTAGTGCTGCTCTACTGTGCTTCCTGTAAAGCACACCAGCCATTCACTATGCTTGAGAACTCATTAAGGCGTTTAAGCCAACCTTCCACAGGATCTATTTTTTTTACAGAAAATACATAGTAGACAACAGTGGTTATGGGTCTGTATCCCTTCCATGTTCCAAAGAATAAGTACCCACTGTTACCTGATAGTTTTCTAGTCAGTGATCCTCCTTTGAACCAAAATTTAGATGCCTAGTAGATTTCTCTTTAAACTAATAGCATAAAACTTTATGGTAGGATTACAAAGATACACTATCAGAATACCTTCAAGCCCATTTTATAAGTTGTGTCATCGACCAACTGGCGCTTGAGGCCCTTTGTGAACGGATCTGTCAGGTTATCCTGACTCCGAACATCAATCACTGCAGTTATACCTCTTTTGATAAGATCGTGTATTGCCCTGTGCTTCAACCGCACAGTCCTCTTCTTCCCGTTGCAAAGGCCATTTGATGCCACCGTCGCAGTCGTCTGGTTGTCACAGTATATCGGTATCGCTGGTATCTGAGCCCCAACCAGTGGAAGATCATACATGTGCTCTCGAAGCCATTCTGCTTCATCTGCTGCAGTTTCAAGTGCATAGAATTCAGATTCTATGGAGGAACGAGAGAGTATAGTCTGCTTCTTCGACTTCCACGATATAGCAGCTCCACCTAAGGAAAAGACATATCCGCCTGTGGATCTCTTGCTTTCCACCTCTGAACTCCAGCTAGCATCACTGAAGCCTTCCACTACTGTCGGATACCCGTTGTAGTACAGTGCATATGTCTGAGTCTTCTTGAGATACCTCATCACCCGCTTCACAGCTTTCCAGTGCTCAATCCCTGGGTTGCTTGTGAACCGACTCAGCATTCCCACAACAAAAGCTATGTCAGGCCTTGTGGCAGTGGTTGCGTACATCAAACTTCTGATAATGCTAGAATACTCCAGCTGCCTGACGCTTTCCCTCGAGTTTGGCTTCAGTTTCTAATCACCCCTGTATGGCGTATCGATCCCTAGAAGATCCTTATACCCATAGCGTATGAGCATCTTCTCAATGTAGTGAGATTGTGACAGCGCTACTCCAGTGTCTGTCCGGATGATCTTTATGCCCAAGATGACATCTGCATCCCCCAAGTCCTTCATACTGAACTTGGTTGAGAGGAACTTCTTTGTCTTCGTGACACAGCCTATATCCGTACCTAAGATTAGCATGTCATCCACGTACAGACAAACGATGACTCCTCTTCCATCAGTAAACTTTATGTAAACATATTTGTCCGTCTCGCTGACTCTGTAGCCGTGTGAGCATCTTCTCAATGTAGTGAGATTGTGACAGCGCTACTCCAGTGTCTGTCCGGATGATATTTAAGCCCAAGATGACATCTGCTTCCCCCAAGTCCTTCATACTGAACTTGGTTGAGAGGAACTTCTTTGTCTCCGTGACACAGCCTATATCCGTCCCTAGGATTAGCATGTCGTCCAAGTACAGACAAATGATGACTCCTCTTCCATCAGCGAACTTTGTGTAAACACATTTGTCCGTCTCGCTGACTCTTCTCAGCTGCCCTAATAACTTATGTACATCTTGGGAGCTTGCTTCAAACCATACAATAATTTCACCAACTTGCAGACTTTGTCTTCAAGACCTTTGACGACAAATCCATCTGGCTGTTGCATGTAAATCTCTTCGGTCAGCTCTCCATTCAGGAATACTGTCTTTACATCCATCTGATGTATCACCAACTTATGTATAACTGCTAGAGCGATTAACATTCTGATGGTGGTCATCCGAGCTACTGGAGCGTACGTGTCAAAGTAGTCTATCCCCTGTTTCTGAGAAAATCCCTTGGCTACCAGCCTGGCCTTGAACTTGTCAATAGTTCCATCTGCCTTCATCTTCTTCTTAAAGATCCATTTACATCCGATATGTTTTTCTCCTTCAGGTAGATCTACCAACACCCATGTGTTATTGGAGGTGATAGAGTCAAACTCGTCATTCACTGCCTCCTTCCAGAAGATAGCATCTCTGGTCTTTATCGCCTCATCGTAGGTAAGCGGATCTACTTCCACATGATAGGTGACAAAGTCATCTCCAAAGTCTTTAGGTCTTCTCGTTCGCTTTACTGACTGCTCTACGAGTTCTGGTACAAGAGTTGTTTCATCAACAACAGCTTCTTCTTGGACTACTGGCCCATATGAGATTTCAGTATCATTTGCACCTACATCATTTTTCGGAATGTCCGAAAGAATAATATTTTTGTCTTTTGCAAACTTGTCTTCAAAGTATTCAGCATCACGAGATTCGATGATATGATTTGACTCAATATTAAGAAATCTCCGAGCATCACTCTTCTCGGCATACCCCAAGAAGATCGCCTTCATAGTCCTTGTTCCCAGCTTCTGAATCTTCAGATCTGGGAGCTTCACATACGCCAGACACCCCCACACTCGAATGACATTCAAGTTTGGTCTGACTTTGAACCATAGTTCATGAGACGTTACGTCCGAAGTTGCATATGGCACTCTATTCAGAATGAAAGTATCCGTTAATATAGCTTCTCCCCAATAGCATTTTGGAAGACCTGCAGTAAGCAGCATTGAATTCATCATTTTTGTTAATGTTCGGTTCTTTCTCTCTGCTACTCCGTTGGATTGAGGAGAATATGGAGCAGTAGTCTCGCATATGATTCCATGTTCTTTGCAGAATGATGAGAAGTCATGAGACCTGTACTCCCCTCCTCGATTACTTCTCAACCTCTTGAGTTGTTGTCCAGTCTGCCGTTCAGCTTCGGCCCTGAACTCTCTGAACTTCTCGAAAGCTTCGTCTTTAGTCTTGAGCAAGTAGAGGAACGCGTATTTTGAGAAGTCGTCGATGAAGGTTATGAAATACTTTATCCCGGCCTTCGTGGAGATATTTGAAGTCACATTTATCAGAGTGTACCAACTCCAGAAGATCTGTACTTCGATTGACCCGATGAAAGGGTTTTCTTGTGATCTTCGTCTGAGCACAACCTTCACACTTCTCCACCTTATCCCCATATTTGGAGATAAGTCCTAGACTAAATATTTTGTTAATTCTTTTACAATGAACATGTCCTAGTCTATTATGCCACAACTCAAGAGAATAATCAAAAAATACAACTGCATTAATGTCATTAAACTGGTTGACAAGCTGAATTTTAAACATTCCTTCAGTTTGATAAGCCTTCCCGAAGTATGTTCCCTTCTTGGACATCACCATCTGACCAGCATTGATGTCCATCCTCAAGCTTGCGTTGCAGAGAAGGCTCCCAGAGATCAGGTTCTTGGCAATCACCAGAACATGCTTCACACCTTGAAGTGTCAGAGTGTTCCCAGAAGTGAGTTTCAGCTCCACAGTCCCAATCCCCAGAACTTCAGCTTGGGCCTGGTTTGCCATGACAACCTTCTCAGATATCGGCTGGTATATGATGAACCATTCCTTACCAGAACAGACATGGCAAGTCGCACCAGTGTCTATCCACCAGTCTGAGTCAACCCCCACAGTTGTGACCTGTGCGATCATAGCAACAATATTAGAAACCAATGAAACCTTACTAGGCTCACCTTTCTCTGATTGTTTAGGCTTGGATCTGTATTAACTCTTGTAGTGGCATTTCTTGCCACAATTGAAACAAGTCACGTGGGACTTGGACTTTTGTTGCTTGAATGAAGGACCCTTCACTTTTAGATTAGTGAAGTCCTTCTTCTTGTGATGAGAAGCCGCCTGCTTTCCCTTGGGATCTCTCGTCTTCACTAGATTGGCTTTAGCCAACTATTTGGACAGAGTGTCCATCTCCTGTTGGGAACGCATCTCGTCCTCAACATGGATCTCTTGAAGTAGATCTCCCAAGCTAATGTCTAGCTTCTTTCTGAGCATCCTTGCATAGAAGGTACTCCATCCAGCAGGAATTTTTGAGACGATCCCTCCAACGACAAACTTGTCGGGAAGGGGCATCTCTTCGTCTTCCAGTTTCTGACGCAGCTTCAGAAATTCCTTCTCCTGTGGAAACATGGACTACTCATCCTCAAAGAGCAATTTGTGATATTTTTCAACCACAAACATCTTGCTCCTGTTCCTGTCTTTTTTATATAGTTTTTCCATAGACTCCCATATGTCTCTGGCAAATTCCTTCTTCGAGTAGGATTCTGCCAGGGAATCCTCTATAGCATTCAGGATGAGAAGCCTGCAGATGCTATTTTTCCTTCTCCATTTGGCCTGGAGTTTGGTAGCCGTATTGATTGCGGCAGTAGATCCAGTGTCTGGAACAGAAGGTTCTTCCTCCAACAGTACATGATCAACGTCTTTGAGTTGAAGAGTTAGATAAACCTTCCTCTTCCAGACTTGATAATGCTCTCCATCGAACTTTTTCAACTTGCAGTAGTCTGATTGGACGAGCGAAGCATTAATGTTTTTCATCTACAAGGATCTTGCTTTGAGATTGTTATTCCTGGGGCTTGATCAAAGATGGAAAAACTAATGCAATCGAGATCTGAGAGTCACACAAAAACTTTGTAATAATCAAACTCAAGATCTACGATGATACAAAAAGCCAAATGGCCAGATTACAATATGAAGGAGGGAAATAGTGAAGAGAAGATCTCTCGTTCTTTCTTACAAACGTGTTGCAATTAGGACAGAACTAGTTACAATAATCTAGAGAAAGATGAAATAAAAAAAGGTTGCTGGGGTATCAAAACACCGTTGCTCAAAGCAAGATTCGCCCCACACGAATTGCTTCCAGGAACCAGCAAGTTGAAGAACTTGTGGAACGCTCGAAGTCACCTCTGTTCTGACTCCTCGGATGGACTTACAATGGCGCCAGCAGCTTCCTCTCTCTCTTCTCTCTTTTCTGACTTATAAAATTCATAGTACCTCACAAAGGAGGCCAGAAGAGAGTATATATAGAGAGAGTGTGGAAACTCTAGCCGTCTCTTCAGTTATGGAAAGATTGAATCAAATCCCACAAAGATAGCAACGAAATTAATTTAAATCCCACAAAGATAGCAACGAAATTAATTCAAATCCCACAAAGATAGCAACGAAATTAATTCAAATCCCACAAAAAGTGGATCTGAATTAATCGTATTGAATCAGCCTTTCCATAACTGACTTGTAGTCTGCACAATCAGCGGAGCCCTCCATGTGGCAGCAGCAGCAGCAGCCTGGCCGCATAGCCTCATGGTCGCAAGTGCCGCATGGACCGCATGAGGCCGCATGAGCCGCATGGACCGCATGAGCCGCATGGCCACATATGAGCCGCATGACTGCTGACGGGCTAAGTGCAAAGTGCGCCAACAAAATGCCACATTACGCCTCATGAGCCGATGAGCCCGAGTCCGAGTCCGAGTCGCTAAGCCCCTTTGGGGCTTAGCTCCAAAAGGAATTAATCCAAGAGAATGACAAAAGCATTAATGCTTAATCCTTTGAGCCTTATTCTTACCTCCTAGTAAAATCACCCACATGGTTCCCTCCTTAGGGTCACCACCCCATGTGCATCTCTCAACAACACAACCAAGTATATATGTTGAGATAACTCATGGTGCATTTTCGATGTGGGACTAAACTTTTACAAGGCATGTTGAGAGCAAGCTCTCTCCACGTAAAGAAAGCACCAACACACTCTAGACAAAACTCTTAATTAGGAAATCCCCCATTTGCTGTTGCATCTAGCCTACCTGTTGTTGCCCTCCATTTCAGTGCACTTATATGTGCATTTACAGAGGTGCACTAGTGTGCACCTGTTAGCTAACAGGACTCCTCATCCTAACCTATACACAGGTAGCATATTACATGTTGCCAAGCACAGGTCAATGCACATTTGTGCACTGACACATCGATCTCCCTGTCAATTGCACTTAGGTGCACATTTCATCCAACCCATCCCCTGCACCTGTCCCTATGCAATCTATCTATCTAACTAATACATCTATACACACACACACACCAGTATATATATAGGCTTGTATCTCCATAGGCTCACCATTTTCCCTCTCTTGGACAGCAACTGATACCAATAACAGACCTATCTACCCATTCAATTCCTATCCAAATACATACTAACATCTACTCATGTATACCAAGACTCCCTACTTAAAACTCTATTGCTAACTGATAGTGTGCCTAGGTGTAGTAGGAAACCACCTACTGCAGTCTGAGGCTACTGTCTACCTGATTTGAACCTACTGATTTAAATACTGAATTCACATCCCCTTTAAAACTCCTACTACTCATGCCCGACCCCACATGTCCATTTTTCGAATCCCTTCATTCATATCCAACCTTTCCACCTGTAACACCCCTAAATTTTTGAATTTTTTTACTTATTTATTTTGACTTGAATAGGGATTTATGGAATTTTGTAAGTATTTTTTAATTAAATAGTTATTATTTTAGTTGACCTTAGCCATGGTTAAGATTTGGAGTACAAGGTGACTAGGAATTGGGGCATGGAAAGTGTACTCGTGTGCTTTGACTAGTGTTTTAGCTATGGTAAGGAATAGTGGCACGGAAAGTTTAGGAGTGTACCAATTTAGTCCGGATTTGACCCGGACCCAACCCAGGTCCACGTAGTCGGGTAGTGCATCCAAAAGGTCCATGTAGATGTATATTGCATATATGTTTTGGTGATTATTTTAGTGATCCATTATTTTTTATTTATTTCATAAATAAATATTATGCTTTCTATAAAATATTATTGATAGTTAATATTCTTTTTATGGAGAAACCTTCCCTGAATTTATTAGGGCTACTTTTATTTAAATAAAATTAGTATAAATAATTTTTTGGATATTCGCTATATTAGTGCGTATAATTTTGTTATCTTGGATTAATGAGCCATTATTATCCTTACAAACACATATATATATATTTACGGTAAACCAATATTTATTGCATATCTTTCTTATATATTATATATATATATATATATATATATATATATATATATATATATATATATATATATTGCTCTCTCTAAAAAATATATATATATATATATATATTGCTCTCTCTATAACTAAAATATATATTGCTCTCTCTCTCTCTAAAAAAATATATAGATATATATATATATATATATAATATATATAATATAATATATATTAAAATATATAATATATATTATCTATATATATATATATATATATATATATATATAATATATGTATATATATTGCTCTCTCTATAACTACACCTATCCAATATATGAGTCTCCTTTATATAATATATATATATATATATATATATATTAGAGTAGAGTAAAGGAGTCTCCTTTATATAAAATTAGTATAATAATTTATATACGGAGTCTCCATTATATATATATATATATATATATATATATATTATATATAGATATATATATATATATTATATATATATATATATATATATTGCTCTCTCTATAACTACACCAATCCATATATGGAGTCTATTATATATATATATATATATAGAGTAGAGTAAAGGAGACTCCATATATGGATGGTGTAGTTATAGAGAGAGCAATATTATATATTATAATAATATATAATATATATATAATATAATATCATATATAAAATATATATATAAAAATAATATATATATATATATATATATATATATATATATATATATAATAATATATGTGTGTGTGTGTGTGTGTGTGAAATATATATGTGTGTGTTGTGTGTGGTGTGTGTGTGTGTAGTTATGTATAAAGAAAAAGAAAAAAGAAAGAAAGAAAGGGTGAACAGTGCCCGCAATCACTGTTCATCTCCTCTCAACCCGCTGGGCCAGGGCCGCGGAAACATCGTTTAAAAACTTGTGATTTCAAATGATTGAAATCATGCAATTTAAATAGATTTCGTCCAAATCTTTTAGAAGTCAACTGTAGAGCCTAAAAATCAAGTTGCGCCATATTTTTACTACTCAGCAATCAAGTTGCGCCCAAGAGATCGAGTTAAGCCACTGATTAGGTAGCCCAGAGATTAAGTTGTGCTACTACTCACGTTGCGCCATGTATCAGAGTGCGTCTAATCACATTGTGCCAAAGCCGACATGGCGCCTGACAATAATTGTCATCATTAACTGACAGCACTGACAATTGACAGCACATTAAACGAAAAAAATCTCTTCGAATCTCGTAAAACGTGGCGCTCGAGACGATTTGCTTTCATTTGTTGACAGCTGTTCCGCGCACTCCGTATGTTGTGCCTAGGCGCAACCTGATCAAATTCTCCTCGCAAATCAAAATGCTGCCACGTGTCTATGCACTGAGTTGTGCATACGCACAACTTAATCAAGCGTAGTTTGACTCATTGACTGAAGGTCGCGTAACCTGACAAAGTTGAAGCAACTAACGTTCTAAAGCAGGATGACGTGGCGCACATGCCACTAATCTCTCAAAATGTGTCCACTACTCTGTACACGACCATGTGCATCTCAATCATATGATGCCACGCATCTAAATACAGTTAGTACTCGTTAATAACTGAATGGAAGTTGGCGCAACTTGGAATTGGCACAACCCAAAGTGGCGCAGTTCAACCTTGCGCACATCAGAATAACTGTTAAAACGGTTATTTCCAGAACTCTATAAATATAGGTTCTAAATCATTATCAAGGGATCAGAGATCAAGAGTTCTTACAAAAGTGCTGCTGCATTCTTCAGAGGCTTTAGTCTTCAAGTTCACATAGTCCAAGGGATAAAGCGATCGTCTTCTGATCGGATTCCTAAAGTTGTATTTCCCCAGAATTTATTGTACTTTGTACGATTCTTTTAAATTTTGGAATAAACTTTTATTTTTGCAAACAAAATGGCGACTCTGCTGGGGACGACTTTCTTCTCCGACGAGAAGGTGACAACTCAATATGATATTGCGTCAATCGGCAAGACGCAGAAGACTGGTTGTTCAAGTCAACCAGACAACCTACGAGGATGATGAACACCAAGAACAACAAGCGCACTATGGCTATCGCCAAGAATAGAACTGTGTTGACTCCCAAGTCTTCCACAATTGCGGTTGCCCAGGCGCAACTTGAGCGCTCAGTGGCCAAGATACAATCTGCCTCTGTGGCCTAGGCGCATCCTGCTTCTGTTGCCCATGTGCAACCCATTCATTCTGCTGCCAAGGTATAAATTGCTTCTGTGGCCAAGGCGCAGTCTACTCACCCTTCTGCCAGAGCGCAGTCTACTCATTCTATTGCCAGAGCGCAATCTAATCCTGTTGCTCGAGCGCAACCCATTCACTCTACTGCCAGAGCGTAATCCACTCACCTTGCTGCCAAGGCGCAACTAGTAGCCCATTCTACTATGGCGCAACCTATGCATCTTGCTGCCCAGGCCCAGTTTGTATACCATGTTGCCCTGGTGCAACCCAAGAAAACTAGCCTTTTGGTTATTCTTTCTTCTCTCCAGTTCTGAACTTGAGAGAAGCAATGTTCTAGTGCTAGTACTAGACAGAACAAAGGGAAGGGTCCTTTGAAACTTCCTCAACTTGCGCAACCTGTGCCTAATGTGGTTCAACAACAAAACAGAGGAAAATACTTCTTAGCTAGCCCTTCACAAAATAAAGGAAAGCACCCTTTGTCTTATCTCAATCTTCCCCTGTCTATGACTTAGAGGAAAATATCTTAGATTGTATTCCTTTGAACTGAGATTCCTCTGTTTTCAACAGAGGTCTTCAAATCTCTGCCAGGGGAAAGAATGTTATCAAAGAGGCATCCTGCCTACTCCTATGACAACTACTCAAGATCTTCCAACCTTACATATCTTAAGATCCAATCAAGAAAAATTGCTGGTATCTCAAACAGATGCACCGGGAGCAAAATTATCTGATTTGCGTGCCTATCTCAACAGGCGTCAATCAGTATCAACCTTGGTGAAACGCAAGTATCCTATGCCAAGGGATAACTTGCGCCAGAAATATAGCTTTGAAGAGAAAGATCCAATGACTTATGCCAATGAGTTAAGTACTTCTTTATATACCCATGAAACCAAGCATCTTAAGAACCGGAGTCATGTTCCTAACATTATTAAGGAATACGTTCCTCCGACTTCTTCTCGTTCCGTAGTGGTAACTGATCTCGGGAAACGTCTTACACAAAAACGAGGGAGATCATGGAGACGTCTCACTCGCCTCTAAATCACCCATCAGAATGCCACTGCCTTCATGAAGTAGTCATCAAATGTTGTTGCCAATCAGCTAAACGATCTGTCTTCGATCGTCTGAACTATGCTTCAACTCTAAACCTATGAACCTATGATGGGATATGAAGATGAGCTGTTATATGCTTCTGTCAACATGACTTCCCGAGACACTGGGGGTAGAAAATCTTCAAAGTGTGGCACGTCTCGCAATCCGAGTCAGCAATACTTAGGACAACTTTGTGAATCTAGTGAAGGGGTCTTTCAACATACCAGATCAAAAATCGAAATTTGGACTAGGATGTCTTCAATCAGGAAGATCTTCCCATCATCATCTGGAAGAAAATTCTTTGCCTGACTTTGACACAGATAGTGAAAGCTCTGAACATACTATTTCGTCAATAATGGCAGAGAGGTGACAGAATATGCCATTACAGAAGACCAAGACGCTTCTAGTTCAGCTAGTCAAGAACAATGAATATTGATGTACCGGAAGATAAGCTGAAGACCATGGCTGAGATGGTAGCAAGTATGCACACCATAATTATGGCTTAACATGCAGTGCCACCGATTATGAACCCTACTCCAAATCCCGAGCTCATAGCATCTTCTGTGCTGTTAATGTTGGTCTGGGGGTACCGTCTCCCCAGGTCATTTTCGTACCAATTCAAGCTGCTCACAGTCAGTCTGGTGCTGGGGTGGTAATTATCACGTTGTTCCTCCTCCTAACAATTTAAATCAACCCATAAATTTACAGACATTAGAGGATGCTAATGAGGCTGTAAAACTCTTACGCACCCAGTTCGAAGCCTTTAAGCAGAAGGATGGTCTGCAAAGACTTGGGATAAAACAACCTTATCCGGCAGAATGGAAGGAAGTTCAATTTTCTCCTAAATACAAGATTCCTACCATTATGCTGTTGATAGAAGCACTTCTCCAAGTCAGTACATCAATCACTTTGAAGTAATGACTGATCAATTGCAACCAAATGATGCTCTTCTTACCAGGGTGTTTGTCGGTTGTTTAGCCGGTACAGCATATGACTGGTACCCTAGTTTGCCTGATGACTACATAACTTACTCGGCTGGTTTCAAGCAAATGTTCTTGGAACGATTCTATGAGGGGGTCGGCGATATGACTATGTCTGTCCTTATCAAAATTAAACAAAGACACAATGAAACTACTGAGAGTTTATTGAAAGATTCTGCCGAGAGGCACTTAAAATACCTCTAGGAACTCTATCTGTTGTAACAATAGACACTTGCAAATCAAACTTGTTGCCTATTATCAGCATGTGGATAGGATCAATACAGTTCCAAGATTGGCCTTCTTTCATTGTAAGTGCCAAAGCTACGGAAGTTAGTACGGAGAAGTTCAAACAGTTAGGAGTTCAAATGGCTAATCCTAACCAAGATGAACATCCTACATCTGGTAGCAATAATCGCCAGAATAATCACAAGGGTAAAAAAATATTGGCCATCAATCTCAAGGGCAAGGAATCAATGGCTGTCAATGTTGCTCAGACTACACCCACTCCATCAGCACCACTACAAAAGCACCTTGTCCAAAAGAAGAGTTTCTTTCGATGAAGATGATATTATGAGCATCTTTGATTGCTTGATCAAAAGCAATAAGCTTCAACTGTCGGAGGCAAAATGGCCAGAAGAAGTGGGTAAGACTGACCACCCTAAATATTGTGTTTATCATAGATTCATAGGACATCAAACTCGAGCATGCTACGTGCTCAAAGGCAAGATTCAAGAAATGGTCAACTCTGGTGCAGTAACTCTCCAACAGGACGAGAAGACTGTGAGGCCAATGTCGT
>JANAVB010002762.1:0-37790 GCA_029216955.1 Iris pallida
GCATGTCAGTGAAAATCCTCTCTAACACAACAAAACTGTGCAGAGTTATTGATGATAAACATACAGGGTTATTAAAGTTGGATCATACTATCTAGTTCACAGGGTGCTAGAAAGAATTACAAGTAACAAAAGGACGCAATTACCAATCATGCATGAAATGTCAAGTAAATAAGTAAGATTTGCTAGAAAAATCACATTGATTGAGGATTCCAGCAAGAGTGCCGAAAGTCAGAAAGACAACTAACAACCCACCAGTAAATACATCTTGCTAGTGATGCCAATAGTCATCCACTCGAGAAATTGCTACAAGCGCTACACATAGAAGAGGAAGAAACACAATGCAAAGTTTCCCAACATGGCCTCTACGATCAAATGCTTGGATCTTCCTCGAAAGATACCAGGCAAGAAAACCTAGTCCAGCAAACAACCCTACATATAAATATAGACAGATTGACCCTCGTAAACAAAATGTTTGTAATGAGACTTAACCCTTAGCTTGATAACCAGACGATACTTATTAGTTGATTTTAGAGCTTTGCTATGCTACAAATATAAAGACAATGAATTTTGTATGAAAGTAGTGTCACTGTGTGTTTTCTAGTGCCTGATCAATAACTGTACGGATGAAGCCAGAAACAAGAAATTCTTATTTTCATACAGACAGTGTGTCAAGAATTTTGAAAGATTTATAAAAAATAGGAGATGAACAATCATACTAACAGTTAACAGTTAGTGGGTCATTATATTTTGATGTGGGTTATTATATTTTGATGCTGACATGAAGAATGCCCACTCGGAGAACTTTATGGCCCTCCTTTATGACACTTTTATCTCCATGACAGATTACATCAGTCATGATTGGATCATAAACAAGAAACATAGATTCTATAAGATTCAAGAGGCCGTCTATCGACGCGAGGAGTACTAGTATCATCTAGTCATATATGTGAGTCCTTAGCAACTACTTGCCATGGGACTTCACAGTGTGGGTAGCCAACAGAATATCTGCCATTTTTTTCTATTGCAACATGTAAATAACCAATCAAACAGGTATTGGCTTCAATTATAGGAAACATATATATATATATATATATATATATATATATATATATATATATATATATATATATATATATATATATATATATATATATGAATCTTAACTTTTATATTTAAGGAAATAGCGATCATCATATATGAGTTGTGACTGCAGGCATTGGCTTCAATTATTCGAAACATATATACGAATCTTAGGATTATATATGGAAGTTTGAACTAATCAAGCAAAAGAAGATAAGTCAAGTCCTAAACCCAAAAACTAATATACAAAAAGCTACCATGCAACATACCCTTTACTCAGCAAATGTCTGCTTATAGTCCCTTCAATTTAAACATGCACCAGGTAGAATTTCTATTTTGCACGTACCTTCTAGATCCACATCCTTTAGAGTTGATGTATACTGAATGTCAACTTTTTTGGCTATATTAGTTATATAATGTTATGTTTTCCTATAATACCTTTCCGCCCTATAAACTAATAGATGTGGCTATGAGCATTGTGGAGAGAAGGACAAGAGATTAATCTCTTTCCAACTATTATATTAATAGTAATTTCCAAACAATACTTCAAGATTAAAGATTTGTGTTCCTCACAATAAAACCAAATATTGCTAGACCCACTATGAAATAAATGAATATCCCACGCAAGGTTAATATAAGTATCGGATATTGCTTCATATCTGATTGATTTTTCACAAATTAAATTATATATTAGCTAGATATGAAATTATAGGACATCCATATAAGACACCTTAGGAAATGGAAAGAGAAGATATAAGTGCAAGACCAGTAATCGTTCCTTACAAGAATCTTTCTCCACTAATATGCCAGAAATCCTCTCCTCATGATGTTAGTCCCATGAAGCATGAATTGATGTTCCAAGTTTTCAATGCTCATCTAGCATGTAAAGATCTAGACAAATTTTAAATATTGAATCTTCTTTAATCTCCACAAGAAAATAATAAACCCATGATTGCAAAAACAACACCTAAATTTCTTGTAAGGTAAATTAAAAAACCACAACCATAACTTAATTTCTAACCTTATTAGATTCCTCAAAATAATTTTTCATTCATATCCTTGTTGGTGGAAAGGTAAGCCCATTAACTTTTCTTACAGCTATATAGTTGGAATAGCCTGCCAAATATTCCTTGTCAAGAACTGGTAATCAGAAATGTAAGGGAGTAAGAAAGAAGCAATAACAATCGCTATGATTCATTCATTGGGTATTTGCAACAAGGAAATTACCTCCACATAGTCATTTTCAAAAAGTTGAGGGCCTTCCTTGCTTCCGATAGGCTCGTAAAACCCATTCTTAGTAAGCTTCCCCAGATGACCAACCCGAAGGGTTTCAAACAACTATGCTTACATATTAAGATGGAAGATATACTTTAACAACATGAAGATGCTTACTCTGCAAAAAATAGCCTCCATCTATGAAGATTCAATTAGGTGGGTAATAGATAGTGGTTTTTTGCCAGAAATACCATAACCATTTGAGTTAATGCCCTATTTTAGTAGGGTTTAACTAAAAGCAAAATATGAGACTAATGCTTGGGAAGGATTCCCTACAAGTTTATCCATTTTCTTTGTCCTAAAGTAATACACACAATTATTTGATTGGAAATTAAGAAAAGCCAATGGTGTCAGATTATTCCTTAACTTTTGTCATTAATTGTGCCGATTAAAATGAAAATTTTCTCTCCTGGCCTTTGGAGCAAGCTAGCAACGATTGAACTTTGAAGTAATCGGGTATACTACAAACCCATTTTCTTTAAGTTAACATGCACACACTAGTAGTTTAACACCTAAAGACATGTTACTTCCACATCTTAATCTTAACCACCTATTTTATATGGAAGAAAAACAAAGCTCATGTGGGAGAGAAATTCTTGACAAATTTTCTCCCTAAGATTAGGCATAAGTTTTTGGATTAAACTACGCATTTTGACAAACACTAGCAATATAAAACAAAATTTGGCTAATAAATATAACACCATAGAAATTAACCTTTTGTTACCATGGAGAGGAAGTGGCAGAAGCAGAGGAGGAAGATCCGAAAGCGCTGCCAAAGGTTGGGTTGAAAGTGGCAAAAGCGGAGGAGGAAGCTCCTAAAGCATTGTCGAAGGTGGGGGTGGAAGCGGCAGGAGCGGAGGATCCGAAGCCGCCGTCGAAGAGGGAAGGAGTGGAGCTGGTGGCAAGGGTTTGCGGATGAAAATGAGAAGCTAGGGTTTACGAAAGCACCAAAGAGAGGGAAAAGAGAGGAGCTAGGTTTGAGGAACGTGTTCCAAAGGAGAGTGTAGCAAGATGGGAGAGAGAGTAACAACCATTCTTTCTTGATCGAAAAGAGAGAGCAGCAGCTAGTAGCAAATGTCAGAATGGTTTTGATCTAATAAAATTCTGAATGTTTTTGTGATGAACGGTATAGATTTAGGTTATCCAATCGAACGGTCAGAACTTGGGACGTGTGGAGGGAAATGTTCCCCTAAAAATTTGGCAATTAGCTGCCAAATACTTGGCTTTCCCGTCGAGCTATTTGGGACGCTAATATGAATTATTTAGGACATACAGTTTATTAGTCCCAAATAGAGATCCATTTTCACAATTTGTCCCAAAAAATACTACTTTTTGTTACCAAAAATATAGTCGTCCCCAGAACTATATTTTTAGGACATTTTATACTAGTGTTCCTAATAGTGTCGTCCCAAAAAGATACTTTTTATAGTGAATCATGTTACAGCCCATAGACAGAAAGTAAATAAAGGTGCAATACGAGCTAACACGTGCTCGCCGGCTAAACTCCACAAAAGAATACTTTACAATGGTGTGAGAGAACAAAAAACCCACTCATTGTCAGGGTTACGCCTGGTGGTCACCATATGGCTGGAAGGTAGGTAGATCCTCTGGAGCTACTCCGATATCTGGCCATACAAAACCAGCTAGATCAGACCCCAGAAAGAGCAAGTGCCACAAAAGGCTTCACTTAGGAACTAAAACCAGCATATCATAAATGAATATTAAGGATAATTAAAAGATACTGATAATAACCGAATAACAATAATAAATTGAGCACGAGAAAACCATTCAGGTAGCCAGATTCAACCCTTAAACCAAACAAGGACCGGGGTTGCAACCCTTACCTGAATAGAAACCTGCCTCAATTACTGTTGACAAAGTTAAGACAATAAACGAGAGAGGACACAGAACTGCTCCGGGCCAGGTTACAACCCTTAAACCAAACAAGGACCGGGGTTATAACCCTTCGCCTGAACAGAACTGGACCCCTGATCTTTATTATTAAGGCCGGTATAAATGATCATGCTATTGAAGTAAGGTAAAACATGATAAGCATGGCATGGGCTAATAAGACAATAAACGAAGAGAGGACAAAGAACTGCTCCGGGAGCCACGTTACAATCCTTAAACCAAACAAGGATCGGGGTTGTAACCGTTCGTCTGAACAGAACTGGTCCCCTGATCATTATTGTTAAGGCAAGCATAAATAATCCTATCATGTCACAATCGTGTACAGGATCAGGACAAGACTAGACAAACTCCATCCAATCAATCACGGCCAAGCAATGAGTACGGCTTGATATTTTAACTAACTAGGGTTATCACAGGCCTAGTTACTAGCAAGATGCAATAGATTTTTCAAACAGCCATAACCCTGTAGACCATCCAGGTTATCCAGGTCGAATGTCCGTTTATGAAAGGTGCAAAACATGACTGTGTGCTGGAATTGTGCCTACTCGTCGGTAGGCTACAAGTCCACTTAGTGCGCCCAGATAACGGGATTGCCTGTGGCTAGAAAATCTCTCCATGACTACTGGAGTTTCTAGTTATTAGCCCTAATCAATTTCAGTAGGTACCCCTGACCGTGGTATTCAGGGATCCCTATCCTAGACATGATGCAAGACAATACTGGTTTATTTGACAAGCACAATCGTCCACGGTGTCCTGGTCAATCATTCTTGTCATGTCAGGCTAGTTGTCTTAACAGCAAATTAAGATATATTATGTCAGGTGTACTCGTCAAGCACGCCACGATGGGCCACTATCGTATTCATGGAATATACAAACTCTATATACAAGCACTCTAGCAAGGGACCCAAGTTATATAAGCATAATGACATTCCAATATAATAAAAGGGTGCAAGGCTACCGGAAAAGCTATGCAGCAAGGAGAGAGTCCCATGCGGCTCGGGGAACTCAGACTCATGCGGTTCAGAGAATCGGGCTCATGCGGCTGGTAAGAAAGGGCACATGCGGCTCAGGAGGGCGCGAGGGTCTCATGCGGCTGCGTGAACGAGAGACATATGCGGCAATAGGTACACGGGCTTATGCGACAGCAAGAAGGAAGGACTTATGCGGCTGGTAAACATGCGATTGGGAATTAAGGGGGATTTATGCGGCTCAGGGAATAAATCCTCATGCGGCAGCGAGGTGGACTTCATGCGGCCAGGGACGCAGAGCCTTATGCGTCTGGAGGGTGTCGCAGTTTATACGACCAGGAAATGATGCTTATGCGGCAGTGAGACCATCAAGTCCATGCGCTGCAAGGGAAAGCCTATGCGGCAATGGAGACTTGCCGCATGAAGGTCATGCGGCTAAGGCTGCTATGCGGCTAGAAGACTGCCCTTCTTCTCCACTGGTCCGAGAAGAAGAGCCCTGATATCCATGGCTTCAAATCCATAATCCCTCATCCAAGGTCTAAATCCAGACTTCCATAGGTCAAAATGGGGCAGAATTAAATCTTCTACAATATGGAACCATCAAAACTAGATAATAACAAGGTTAAATAGATCAAGACCCAAGAAATCTGAAAGTACAATAAACTTAGATCTACACAAATTAAACCATGGAAATTAGAAATGCTAAGTATTAAAGTGTGTTAGAATCTCGTAAGAAAGAGAATGGAACAATAAAAACGGAGTTCCTCCATGAAGCAAGCTGCACTTGCCTAAGCCCTCTCTCTGGTAGGTAAGGGAGTAATAGTGGAAAAAGAAGAGTTAATGCAAGTAATGAGAAAGAGAAGGAAGGGGCAGCTATTAAAGGAAGGGAGGGGTGGTAGGTAGGGTTGGTTCACATGAAAACCAAGCCAAACCGAGCCATGCAATCGAACCGAACCAAGCAATTGCAATACCAAGATAAACTATGCCATAAAATGCAATATAAGTACACGTATACCAAAATACGTAATACGAACCACGGTTGTAAGGAGGAACACGCCAACTAGCTTGGCGATGTTTCATACTTTTAAGCTTCGACCACACGTCGAAGATCTCGCTGCCGAGTTTTTGAAGGCTCTTCGCAAGCCAAAAACATGTCTCTGCGTCCCTCAACCCAGGTGGTGGAATACTTTTTGTAATTGAGGGATGTATGTATGGAACGGCTTTCTCATCGGCACTCCTTTTGTAATCGAGTCATGTTGTAAAGCCCGCGCGATAAGATTGTAATGGAGTCTGTAAATGATGCCTATTATCAATAAAATGAAATTTCTTTTTGTCTTAATGTGTTCTTTAATTCTTCTGCGCTCACTCTCTTAGATGCTGTATTTCATTACCTTGTGACTATGCCTTGTGCGATCAAAAGTTAGGTTCCCACGACATCCATCCGAGGGACGACTATTATTCTATGGAATTGGGACATGACACATCATACTCCATTTTCGTCGATGGGATGCGCAAGAAAGGAACATTGTCGCTACCGATTCAGTCGAAACCAATATATCGGGATCAATTGAATCGATCGAACGGGAACGATTGAATTAAGATCATTTTCACATTATGGAAAAGCTTCTTCGGAATCAAGTCCCATATTCAGCAGGTTGCATCTCGAGAACAGACTGTGCGGCTGAGTCGGTAGAGACATTCCGTTGCTTTGCTTTTCATGCCGTACTTGCTCTTTGGCTTTAGTTTTCGTGAATGTGTTTTCGTTAATATTTTGATGGTTTTTAAGGCTTGCATTTTTGAACATCGCATTCGTATCGAACTCCTTGAATGGAACAATATTCTAATCGGTTGCTTGTGCAATTTCAGGTGATCGCATATGCGGCGTCTAAGCGCGGTCAACCAGTCCCTCGCCTCCAGTAAGACTATGGTGAGTGGCTGACCTCCTTTCCCTCGACCCTCTGGTTTCAAATCCAACATGAAACACAAAATGCATGCTTGTATTCATAGTATAGAATCAATAAATTATGGCATAATTTTTTTACTAACACTTGCAATAGACCTGTGCAAAATAATATTGAATCGATTAACGTATGTTGCAACGATAAGGTGACACATATTAAAAACTGCTGACTGTCAATATTTTGTAGACCATGCTTGAATAATTAATTTAGCCTAGTACGGTCATAGACAGCTTATGCACAAGGTTTCGCTTCTTCGAACGACAACCCGAGGCCACGAACCATTTCGGCCTAGGAGGACACAAGGTATGTGCTCAATGCTAGCACGGCTCATTCGAAACTTTCAGCGGGGCCAGCTACCAGCGCTAAAAGGGTCGCTGACTCGACCAAGCTATATGTCCAGGATGGCTTGAATTGCGAGTGACTCCCACTTGCACATTGTTTATAAGCTTTTGTTATAAATCTGACCGGGAAGGAACATAGTAAGTCGGCTAAGTCGTCGAACCCTCGCGCTGACCGTTCGCTTTCTCAGTAGCAAAAGCTCTTCCTTCCTTCAGGCGCCTTACGGTCACCATGGAGTGGGCTCCCTTCGGTCGCTTTCGGGTGCCTTAAGTAGAAGGACGCTACAATGACACGCTTTTTCGTGGGTAAAATTTATCGTAGTTATGTTATATTGCCTATCAAATGCTTTTTTCCATAACATATTAACATGCAAATCGATCAGGATGGTTAGAAAGATCACAAAGTAGCTAACATGTTTTATAAAATTGCTTGAACAAACAAGAACTTGGGTTTAAATTAGCCACTCACCAGTACATGTGATCATACTGACCCTCGCTCTACAGGTGCTACGAATCAGGAGGAGCGTGCCAACAAGGCGACGTTCGTATTTTGAAGCTTCGACCACGCGTCGAAGACTTGTGCACCACTTTTGAAGACTCTCTGCAATCAGTCAAGAGGATGTCTCGACTTTCCTCCATCCCAGGTGGCTGGAATACTTTTGTTGTAAATTGAGGAATGTAATATATGGAATGACTATCTCATCAGCGCTCCTTTTGTAAATTGAGTCATGTTGTAAGCCGCACGACATGAATGTAATAGAGTATTATAAAATGATGTCTATTATCAATCAAATGAAAAAAATTCTGTCTCAATGTGTTGTTCAATTTCTGCATACTCTCTTATGTTGTGTTTCGGATAACCTTATGACTATGCCTTGTGCGATCGCAACCTAGGTTCGTATGGCATCACGTCCGGGGACGACTATCGATTCTACAAAATTAGGGTGTGATACACCATGCCACATTCGACAGTCCCGTCATATTCATGCGACAACTGTTCTCTTTGCAATGAAGCCATCTTATATAAGTCTCGTATACATACGTACGCTTCGAAATAAGTATTATCTATCCTTTGTAGTTCCCCGCTCTGCGAAGGCACTAGATAAACAGAGATCGAATTTGCTGGCTCTGTAACAGAAGACGATTGATCTGGGTGAGTGGACAAAGACTCATTTATGATTCGCTTATGCCTAATAAGAATCTGAGTTTTTGAATGAATATTGTTGCTAATAAACAAGATGGTAATCATTAAGTATGCTATAAGAGAATCCACATGGTCATGCTAAGAACAAGAAAAGAGATAATTTGTATGCTAAAAAGAAGATTGTTGCCTGATAATAAGAGCTGAATTATTTCCTTGTCAAATCAAATGAGATGATGCCATGCTAAAAAGTTAGATATGTTGCCTTAAGTTAATGAACTGTTGCCATGCTAATAAAAAAGAGACAAGAGAATGATCGCATGTTCCTAAATAGTAAGTTATCAATAGAAGAGTTTATGCTTGTTTATCATGCTTGCTTAAATGAGATTGTTCATTATCCCTCGATCGTATGCTATAAAGACAGAGAAGTATAGAGAGGCACATTATGATATTAAAAGAGATGATACGACTTGTCCTTATAGAGAAAGAGTAGAGCTATGGCTTGATTATATGAAAAGAAGAGATGATGGAATATGTTTGCTAATCAATTGATAAATTGTTAACAAGAAGAGTTAATTGATAGATATTACATTCATAGTGTTGGTCCGGACAACTTGTACAGAAGGATATAATCTTCTGATCGGTTCCAGAGCACTGAATCGATCGACCTAGGAGAGAATATGACACCTGGGGCTAAAAGTCCCCAGTCAGAGGGGGTGTTAGTCTATTAGTGAGATGGGCTAGAATGTCCTAACTGCTAATAATGGGAATACCTACGGACCATTATGTAGATAGGCATGGATTGGTGAAGAGCTGAATCCTGAGCGCTGCAGCTGCTCGTATACGTGCATATCAGTGCATAGCTGACCTGGAGCATCACAACTGCTAGTATATGCACATACTAGTACAGAGCTGAGCCTTGAGTCACAGCTGCCAATTGGGTTGTATGAGTCGATAAATGATTTGCTAAGAGGTATCAGTGTAGAGATGAACAGGAGAAATGTTGTTATATTATGTTATGCTAGTCCTTGTCTTGTGCAGGGATGAACCGTCGGCTATGGTAAGAATTACTGAAAAGTAATACATTTGTTGCTAAACTTCCTGAATACGAGTTGCTTAAAGATAAATATAGTGCAAATAATTATTATATCCCTTTCAAAGAAAACATTTGATATCGTGCTTGTAATCTAACCCTAAGTGTTGCTTGAATAAGAGAAATGACTATGGTTTATGGAACACGCTGCGTACTTAAATGAAATGTCCCTTGTATGCTTGAGAATGAATGAAATTAATTGTGACTTTTCAAAGATTTTTTTAAAGATGTAAACTAACCCTGTACTGTATGAAATGAACATAGGTAAAAGTAGCAAGATCACATCATAAGAAATATTTTCTCACTTAATGAATTAGTGATCGTTTCAGACAAATGCAGCCTTTGTTCACAATCACCAGTATATTGATATACTGACCCATCATCAGTCTGCATGCAGGTACAAGACGTATTGAGAAGGATAGTCTGAAGCGATAGCCCGAACCTCATCTTCAGGAGCTAAAAATCAGAAAAGATGCCAAAAGATGAACATCTGTATGCAAAGAGTTGGTTTTGTATATAAAAGGATGTAATGTATGGAACGAGAACATTGTAACCTGTAATATTTCTGATATAATTTAAGCATTGTATCAGAGAGAATTAAGATGCTTGTAATATGTTCAAATGAAATCAATAAAGAAATTTGTTTATGTTACCTTGTATTCAATTATATTCTGCAATATATCCGCTGCTGCTTTAATATCTATAATATGTTCTATTGCATATTGTCTATTTTGTCATTATGCAAGTTGGCCTTGTGCAAGCGCAATGTAGGCTTGTACAGCATCACGCTCAAGCGAGGACGAACGGTCTCACAGAGTTCAAAGCGAGGACAAAAGGACTCTACGGGATCGGGACGTGACATCTTTCGAGTCGTATTCGATGCATGCCTCGATATCATATTTCCATATTCTATGCCTTAGTACTAGGGCGCTCGCCTCAATAGTCTTTCAATGTGCTAGACTTAAATTCATGCACGAAGGCACGAACGACTCGTGCACTGAGGCACTTACCGATACAGTTATCCCATGTTCTTATGGCTTGTGCACCAAGGCGTTTCCTTTGTGATATTTCGATGTTCAATAATGACTCGTACATTTGATGCACATTTTATTTTAATTCTTCTATCTAGTGTTCGACACGTACTATGATTTTTCTCCATCGAGCCACGCCCGTGGACTCGATAGGCCAACTAGCATACAACGATATATTTTACTTAGCTATGACGAGTAGGAAAAAGGGTCAAAGTTCTCCCACCTTAAGCTGACACGCCTTGTCGTTTCACCGAGCTGATGCGTCTCGATTTCATAAATTTGTTGCACGGTCAAATCTTCTGACTTAGCCATTCGAGCACTTCGTGCTTCGTTGAATTATCCGACCGATTTGGCTTACCGTGCCTATGCCTCGATCCGTTGCGAGGCAATGATTTGGTTTTGTGGACTCTGTTACAAACAGGGTAAAATGTCGACCTCTTATATTTCAGCGCAAATGCATAGCCTGAACATGAAACAAACTAAAATCAATATTCATTCAAATCGGAGTTGTGCGTCGCATCGATTCGATTTCTTAGAATCTTCGAACTGACTCAATGTTTTTTCTCGGGCCAACTTAACACTTGCACCGATCTTACTCAATGCATTCCTCAGGTTAACGTAACTTTTTTGCATCGATTCGCATCGATACATATTTTGGGTCAACGAAACTCTTTGAGTCAATGACTCATTGTAATGTGTCACGACCCGCACCCACTTTTCGGATATGAGTATGTAGCCAAGTCCAGCCTACGCCACAGCATCGACGATAGTACGTTGTTTAGGTCTCAATGCCAATCTTAAATATAATAAAACAAATCTAATTGTTCATTCACAATAATTATTTTATTTATAATTCTAATAATACAAAAACTGCTAAATATAAATATAAGAGTGTCTAATCTATCTAGAATCTAAGATCGACCTGCAAGATCTCTATCTCCACCCGTATGGTCTATAGCATAAAAGTAGGAAGCATGCCAAGTCACCTACAATGATCCAGTCAGAAAATGAGCAAAGTACAACCCTATTACATTTATGTAACTTAGTATAAAATAAGCTTGACGATAGAGATGCATTAGAAAATAAAAAAACATTTGTATGAACTGGAGACGATAAACATATTAAAAAATCACTAGCAAGAACAAGTATGAAAAGACAACTGAATCACGAACATTGAAGACTAACCAACAGTGTGTATTTAAAATACCTTTCGACATGTGAATGGTTGGGCTAATACGACACATCATATGATAGCTATCCATATTTTTGATATGGCTAACCCATACGTGAGGTGTATGACTTAGCTATCCACATTAATATTCATTGGGGTTTGTTCACATATCTAATGGGCATTTTCCCTCTCGACTCCCTAAACAGTCAATAAACGTTCAATGATACAATCAAGTCTATCATATCACAAGCGTGTCTCAACAGGATATCAAATGAAACATAATAAAGGATAGCATTATAATGTAATAAGCACAAAAGCAATAATGTACTTGCCCAAATTAGTTGCAGCTGTTGTGTGACTTGAACATGTTGGCACATAATAGTCGTAGATGTCATAACTATACAAGACGAACTCTAACGATGGAACAGACCATGTCATTGGGTCCGGGATAGTCCAATTAGCCTAGGGTCGATACAAAGTAGTCAAAAACACAAGAAATATGAATGTATTGAAGAACAGGTAGGCAACTCTAGAGGGGTGAATAGAGTTTATAACAATAATAGCTAAATAAAAATTAACTATTTTCACCAACAGTAAATAATCAGAGTAGTACGCAAATACGGAAATAAAAAGATCAAAGAGCATACGCAAACACAGTCGTTTTAACCTGGTTTCCCTTGTGGGGACTAGTCCAGGCCTGAGAACTCTAGCCCGGGATTAAATCCACTATTTGTGAAAAAGTAGTTACACCCCGTTCCTTTTCTTCAGAAGATCACGTCAACTTCTTATAAAGATCGTTGTGGCGATGCTTGAATTTTTCAAGCGACCTTCTTGACTCTTGCACAAACTTCTAACTCAATAGCACTGAGCACTTTTAGGCTTAGGAAGCGTGCGCTAGTAGATGAGAAGGTTAAGGGTTGTATGAGGCTTATAGAGAAGAGAAAAAAGATAATTGGATGAATAAAATAAGAGAATTCAAAGCCTATTTATACTAGTTGGGATAGGCAAAATTTAGCCAGAATTCTGTGTCAAGAATTTAACTTTTGGGCCGTTGGACAACTAGCATACAGCAAACCCTAAAAATTAGGGTCCTAAATTCAGGGGACAGAGTTCGGCCCGAACTCTGTCTCCATGCTGACAGAAAGTTCAGTTGGGCCATTGTGGGCTAAGTCCGGCTTTGGTGGAGCTTTGGGTTTGTTTAGGGATAAGGTTTAAGCCAAGAATATCCAGTACTACTCACTTTACATTTAGCTAGACTCAATAAATGTAAAATAGTACAGACTCTAAAATGAGTACGCTACAGGAGAGAGCCGACGTCCGTCTTGTACTGAGTTCTGTCTTGATGTGTCATATTTAATTATGACAAGTATCATATTGTCAATTTGTCAATATTTGGTTGACTGTGATTTGGGTTAACAATCTCCCTGATATTGATAATTGACAAAAATGATATTTGTATATTCAATGTTCATACCTGGACACAATATGAAAGGAGTAGACAAGCATAGAATGTAGTAACTCTCCCGTAATAGTAGCTCCCCCATAAACATAGCTTCTCTGTAAACCAATGTTCCTTATCCTGATATACATTATCTCCTCCAAAACATAGATATCATACAATATGATAGAATTATGAATATCAAATAGATCTTCCCCTTTTTGGCATTTATCAAATATTAATATCAAACACTGACAGATAGAAGACTGTATAAAGGAATAACTAGCAAGCACATAATATAGGTCAAAAGTGAATATGATAACCACAGATAGAGTCTACAGATCTACATAAACTGAAAATATACTCATATAAGAAAATAAAACTACATAAGCAAGTCCATAAAGCATAAAACTAAATAAGATCATCAGCAGTAGCAGCAGGTACGGAACCACATCCATTATGGAGCGCGTGATGGTCCAGCGGTGTTAGATGGATCAGTATCAGAATGACGAGGATCCGCAAAAGCTGTATCCGGATCCAGATATCGCGTGACCTAAGGGTCGTCGATACGGTAACCGGCGCAAGATAGATCCCGCTCCATAGGAAGGGATATAGAGGGATGCCGAGACAAGGTGTATCGGATGTCATACAAAGAGTTACTGATAGCACTCATCTATAAAGTGGTACATAATCGAGCTGGGTCCAGCGTTCGTCCACCAACATGAAGCGATCACGCAGCATGGTCTGGATAGACTCGAGAGTACCAGGTGGCTCGGGCGCAGGTTGCCCAAGAGCCGGTAGATCAGCTTGAGCATCAGACCCGAAATGCTCGGACTCACCAGGAGACTCGACCATTACGAGAAGCCTCCTTGCCTTAGACAGATAGGCAGGGGCAGAAAGGAACTGGCACTCATCCAGAGGAACATGGAACGCACGAAAGACCATTAGCAAATATAGTGCATAGACTAATGATCGAGGCCTCTTTCGTGCACTAATCATCCAGTCCATTATAGTGTACGGAAGGTTGAACGGGACATGGAAGTGGAGATGATAGAGTGCAGAGATCTCAAAATAAGAAACTTCATCAGTCGATCTTGCTTTGGGAAGATCGTGGAGAAAACGATATGATAAAGTTCATAGAAATATGGGTTAAGAAATTTAGCAAGTAACTTGCATGGACGAGTGTTTGGAGTACACAAATCATCCTTAAAACTTTCAAGGGATGACCCATTGGGAAATTAAAACTTACTTGCATCGATAAGTTTTTCCCAAGAGTTGGGTTCCGGAATCTTGAGATATTCTGCAAGTTCAAAATTATCGAAAGAGATGTCGATTCTGGCAACACGAGAATAGTTTCGTGTGTCGTCAAAGGTGAGATTGCAGTAAAATATTTGAATAGCATTCAAGTAAATAAGAGAGGATGTCACTAACTCATCGAGACAAAGATCATGAAACAAAGATTTGTTTCCAGAAAATAATGTGAAGTTGATGGGATGACCCACATATACACTCCTTGAACGAAAGTCATTGAAATATTCATTGGTGTCACGACCCACATCTATTTTTTTAAAACGGATATGAGATGTGTCCAAGCCAGCCACGCCGCAGTGTCGACGGTAGAACGCTATCGGCCAAGAAGATCAAATCACAAATAATGCTCATTCACAAAATTAATTTAATTTACAATGATCAAGTTTTATATTTGCAAAAAAATATAAACTTGTACAAATATTGGAATGACTACAAATCCGCTATCTAGCTAGTCTCTAGGCTTTTGTCTGTAAGTACACCTGTAACTCCCAGGCTAAGTGAATCCACGGCTAACCTGAAAAATATTAGTTTCCAGTCAGAATAGAACGAGTATAATTCACTGAATGCAGTTTTAATATATGAAAATGACTATACTACAGAGGTTAGCCTTTAGACATATGATTCATAAAATAATGAAGAAAGACAGAATAAAAATTAAATACCAAGAACAGAAATTGAAATACAATAAAATACTCACCAACTGACTGACTGAAGTACCTTTGATATGTGATAGGTCTCAGGACAATTATGCGACACAGTCTACACGGTCAAATGTTACACGGTCTACAGTTACACGGTCTACACGAAATATTGTAATAAAGAAACACAGTCTACAAAAATAATAATCACGATCTACGCGGTCTACACAGTATAAATGTAACAAAAATCATGATCTACACAGTCTATAAGATATAAGTGCAATAATAATCACGGTCTATACGGTCTACAAGATATAAGTACAATAATAATCACGGTCTACACGGTCTAAAGTCAGATCACACATCGTTGGTACTTCACCCTTCCGACACAATAAGGAATAAAATCAACATAAAACTGAAATCATATATCTATCTATTAAACACTGATGTATAGTAAAGATCAATACTAAGAACAAACAATAAACTGTACTCGCCTGTTGTCCTTTGCTGGTAACACCGATAATCTAACCCACTCAGTGTGTCACAAAAGTCAAAACTAGTACAACCATTCCTGGAAGATAAGATAAATATTACCAATGTTCTCAGAATAGTCAAAATAGCTAGAATTGCCTGTCCTTAAGTCATATTCTGGACACAGGAGCAAAACGATAATTTTGGGTCAAACCGGTGTCCGCCGTTGGACCCACTTTACACCGAAAAGTGTGCCAGAGTTAATGGTCTCTAAAGTCTATATGTCTACAGATCTAGTTTTCCGATACGAACCCAACCGTATGTCCAAAGTGGGATTCCGGTGGGCCGTGCACAAAATCGCCCGTTGAATCGGACCGTGGGGCCCGTAAAACGATAATCCAATCAACTATCTCAGAATCGGGCCAAACTTGGCATACAGAACCAAAAAAAATACAGTCCTGTTGGCATAAGTTTCATCTCAATCTGACAAGCGTGGACAAAATAATTGGAGAATTTGCACAGAGGCCGATACGGTGAATTTCGACGGATCGATACGCATCAAATTCGTCGTGCACACGCAACCAATTTGAATTCCGTCAAAGCCCACATGTCCATGAAGCCGTTACACACCATTCGATGCTTTCGGTTCATGACCACGTCGCCCGGTTTGGTGGGACGCACGTCGTATCGTGAAATTTTGGGTTTTGAAAAACAGGTTTTTGATCAAGTTCACATGTGTATACTTCTCTGTACAAAGCAAAACTTTACAAACCTCCTACTGGACTTTTCTAGCCCTATATGTTGTGATTAACTTCTGTTCAGAAAGTTTGATGATTCGAAGGATAGGTTGGTAGGAAATTGGACGCCAAGTTAGGTATTTGGACCGGTTCATGTCCATCTTGGGACAGTATTTACATCGACTTTGAGTCGACGATCTAACCCATCTACTTACTAACTAGAAGAACATGATTGCAGAGGGTTATGCCAGTTACGTACCCAAGAAATCGATTCGCACATCGGTCAGAAAATGGCGACAAACTCTGCTCTCAAAGTTGGGGTCGGACCCAGCTTCGCTGCCGTCGCTGTGCTCTGTTTGTACGCACGCGAGGCTCTCTACGGCGGTTCTCGGCGCTGTTGCGGTGGCGCGACGTCTGAGGGTGCGCCCAAGGATGGGGGTTGGCGTGGCATGGGTTAGGGTTTGATGTTTGGTCGAAAACTCCTCCTCCTTCTCGTATATATAACGCGGTTATAGGGACTATCGAGTTCGCATGGGTTAGCACAGTTTGTGTGGCTTTGGTGAAGCTGCTGGGGAGATTCAGCAGGTAGGCCTGGCCCGAGCTTGGCTTGGGCTGGGATTGGCTCCCTTTCTCTCTTTTTTATTCTTTTTTTCTTTATTATTGATATACTTATATACATCTATATATATATATATATATATCATATACTCATATACTTATATAATATAATCCATAAAATCTAAACAAAATGCATTATTATGTATTCCTAGCGTAGAACCCATTTACATAAATACAAATATATGTATAACATTTATTTGCCAAAATAATTTAACCAGAAATAATAAAATAATTCTATATATTAATAACCTCAATTATATTGATAATAAAAATAATAATAATAATATCAATAGTAATAATAATAACGTAATTCAATAAATCCATAATGGTATATATACCATTACTTACCGTCTAAAAATCCCGAAATGCACGAGGACCTATTTTATACAAAATTCACTGAATATCAATAATAAAATATTTATAATATTTAAATTACGAATACCTAGGAAAATTTATTAAATCATTAAACGGAATACAACACGCTCATACCAAATTATATCAAAACGAATGTCATTGGACGTGTCGCATGACTTACATGGTCTTGGGCTTATTGTCACGACCCGCACCCAGTTTTCGGACGCGAGCTCGTGAGCAAGCCAGCTACGTATCGAGCGGACTCCAGCCCGACTCGAGTACGTATAAGCTGTCAGGGTCAAGGTATCATTTCTAATCTAACTATATCTCAATCAACGTGAATCATATAAACAAGAAAGAACAAGTATGGGTCATGGTCTGCAGCCCATTAGCATATTGTCCGATTAGACTCCAAGAAAAATATGAGTCTATAAAGCAGAATATGGTACTGAATATATAGAGCACGAGAGGATAATAAATACAATAATGATACCTGAATCCCGCAAACGTATCATCACATCTGCCATCCAGAACTACTAGCTAACTCCATGCAATCGCTAAACCTGAAGAGATCATCAGGTCCTCAGAGGACTAGCAAGATACATAAAACATGCCTACTAATATGACAGTAAGTAACAGGGGTGGAGAACAAGAACACTGCAAGAAGAACATCTAAGGAATGAGTCGTGAGGAAATGTAATACTAGACTTGGCTACCAATCAATCGATTAACCTCTATAGCTTGTAGTACAATGCAAGATACTCCCAATATATAGTAGATTTTGACTGTAATACAATGCAAGATAATCTCAGTCAAGATTAGCCAATTCTAGTATCGATCTCCTCTCCTAAGGGATACAAAGTCAAGTAGGCTCCTATAAATCGTAGTACAATGCAAGATACTCCCAATTTATAGTGCCGCAAGTCAAGTCAATCAATCAATCAATATATGCTATAGGTCGTAGTACAAGGTAAGATACTCCCAATCTATGGCATGTCTCAAGTCAATCAAGTGATATCGAGGTAGAATAATTGGCTATAGGTCGTAGTACAAGGTAAGATACTCCCAAGCTATAGTATGTCTCTACTGTAGTACAATGCAAGATACTCCCAGTCGAGAATGGTCAAGGACAGATATAAAACTGACAACTCAATCATGAAAATGGTAACACAAAGAGACCAATATTCTAGCAATGTCAAACATCCTATACGTGCACGTAATCTAGAACAAGTAAAGCAATCAAGGACGAATCAATCACGATATGTAATCATGTGACAATATGAATAGAAATACAATAAAGGAGAAGAAACCATGTAAATACTGTATATGTTCGGCAAGGTATACTTGCCTGGAGGTTGCACGGAGAACCAACATGTATCGTCAATCAATCAAGTCAGAAAGTCCAAGTCATCACAACTGTCTCCGAAAGCTGAAATAAATGTTACCAACATTCTCAGAATAGTCAAATTAGCTAGGATTGCCTGTCCTTAAATCCAATTCTGGACACAGGGGCAAAACGGTAATTTCGAGCAAAAACGATGTCCGCCGTTGGACCCGCTTTGCACCGAAAAGCGTGCCAGGGTCAATGGTCTCTAAAGTCGTCAAACTATATGTCTACGGATCCAGTTTTCTGATACGAACCCAACCGTATGTCCAAAGTTGGATTCCGGCGGGCCGTGCACAAAATCGCCCGTTGAGTAGAACCGTGGGGCCCGCAAAACGGTGATTTTGTCAACGGTCTCAGAATTGGACCAAACTTGGCATGCAGGACCAGAAAAATGATACGGTCCTGTTGGCGCAAGTTTCGTCTCGATCTGACGAGCGTGCACAAAGTAATTGAGAAATTTGCAACGTGCACGATACGGTGAATTTCGACGGATACGCATCAAATTCGTCGCGCACACGCGACCAATTTGAATTCCGTCAAAGCCCACACGACCACGAAGCTGTTACGCAGCTTTCGATCCTTTCGGTTCGCGACCACGTCGCCCGGTTTGGCGGAACGCACGTCGAGTCGAAGGATTTTCTAGTTTTTGAAAACTGTTTTTCATTGTTTTTCTTGATTTTTGAATTCGAATAACTTTATTTATACTAATTGAAAATGTGAAATACCAGTTGCGTTTTAATCTCGCTTAGGTTGTTCTTAACCATGTCAAATTAAACTTTCGAAAGCCCTAATATCCAGTTCGAAAACTGGCTTCCAATATGGGGGTGGAGGCTGTCCTGTTTTGCTTATTTGCAACAGGTTTTTATCGGTTTTTGGATCGATCTTCTGGGCAGATGGTTCAACTAACCCAAAACCTAATTACTGGGATCTAATCTTGGTTATATTGGCTATCCGTAGCAAGTTACGGATCGAAAAACGATGGAGAATACGCGAAGAATTTCGGTTGAGAAGTTACCTCAACCGCTGCGCTGTTGCTGAAGTTGCTGTCGCCTTCTCGGTCGGCCGCGCGCGCGCGCGCTGCCTCCGGCGCTTTGTGGCCGCACGCGGCGGCGCCCTAGGCCGGGGGGGTTCGCCAGGGAGTTGGGATGGTGGCACGGGGTTTAGGGTTTTGCTTGTTGTCGAAAACTCCCCCCTGCGCTGATATACTTAACAGTATGTATAAACTCGGTTTGGCTCTCGGGTTGAAGGCCATGAGATGGGCCTGGCTGGAATGGAGTGGAGCTGGGCTCTGCTCCTATGGGGCTGGGATGTTGCTCGTGCTGGGCTCGGCTGGGCCGGGCCTGGCCTGAGCTGCCACTGTTTTTCTTTTTTATTTTTTTTCTTGTTTAATATATAACGTATATATATATATACATAATTCATATATATATATATATATATATATACAGGTATATATGTATACACATACACGTATACATATTACTATATATGTATATACAACTTATACACACGCACAATTACTTATATATATATATATATATATATATATATATATATATATATATATATATATATATATATATACAAGTATATATCTATATAATTCCCATATACATTTTATATCTTATATAATTATATATTCTTAGATATGATATGCACATAAAGTTAATATATATAAAAGGTGAAAATGAATAATAAATGTATACACATTTATTTATCCAAAATACACCAATATAATAATATAAAATATTTATCCTATTTCTAAAATAAATTAATTCAGTAATAATAATTATATATATATATATATATATATATATATATATATATATATATATATATATATATATATATATATATATATAAATCCTTTTATATACGAAATGCCTATTTAACAATCAAATAATAAATACAATATACGTCTACATAGGTGTTTGTTGGTCGCACTACATTGACTACATGGGCTTGGCTTTACTTGGGTCCAATCTGGACAGGTTCGGTACAACCGGGTTCCCGAAAACTCAATGATATAATTAAATAATAAATAAAACTTCGGTACGCAACTTGGTCTGGTTTTTTTCTAGTTAGGACACTCCTATGTCTCGGCATTCCCCTACCAAGGCTAAACACTAGTCAAGGCACGCCACTGCATATCTGTGCCATGATTCCTAGTCGTCTGGTGCTCCAAAACTCAACTATGACTAAAGTCACCTACCGTAATAATTAACGTAAATAATTATTTTAAAGTCATAATTCACCATTTTAATCAAATAAATAAATAAAAAATATTCCAAGAATTTCCGGGAAGGGGAGCTACACTTATCTTGGGTCCTATCTGGACTAATTCGGTACAGCCGGGTTCCCTAAAACTCAATAATATAAATAATAAATAAATAAGTCTTCAGTAAGGGTTAAGTCGCATCTTGGCCTGGTTTTCCTAGTTAGGACATCGCTATGGCTCGGCTTTTCCTACCACGGCTAATACACTAGTCAAAGCACGCCATTGTGCTACCCGTGCCACGATTTTCAGTCACCGTGTACTCCAAAACTCCATCATGGTTAAAATTATCTACCGTAATAATTAACTAAATAATTATTTATAAAAATTCTAAAAATCACCATTTAATTCAAATAAATAAATAAAAATATTATTAAAATTTTGGAATGAGGGTTTACAAATCTACCCACCTTAAAATAATTTCGTCCGCGAAATTCTAATTCACAACTATTCCTTAAATTCCAAAAAAAAATCTACCATTACCTAAATCTCCTTGGATTTTAATTCCTCAAAATAGTTTACATCCTCCTCTAACCATTTTGTAACTACGAAACCCCGAGGACTTCTACCCACCTTTGGTTACACTACTCCCTTAAATCTCATGTCACTAAAACTTTATAATCATCCAACTACTTGCTAAAATTTCTACCAATAGATATCTACTGTTTATGGTATCTATAATCCACTCCTATCTATCAAATAATCTAATATTTAATAAGCATTAATTTACACATGTAGCTAAGAAATATTGGTAAATTCTAATAAGCATAACCATTCTCACTCTACAATAGGAAGGACAGGAAGAATAATCGAGAACAATTATGAGGTTTCAAGAGCGGTAGAGAGTATCCAATGATACAGATAGAAAGAAAGTTTATGAGCCATTGACCTATTTGCTAGATTGGACTACTCTAATCCAGTCACTTTGTTAAGTCAAAGAACCCTTCGTTTCTCAGAGGTCTTACAATCCGTGCAATACAGAAGTTTCGTTCTCAAAATTCTAGACAGTTTTCATAATAGAACAGAATTTGAGGAATCAATATTGTGATCTTTTCCATGGTTATTTAAACACACAAGCAAGGAATATAAATACAATACAAAATCGTATTGCGACTTCTAGGTAGATGGAATAATGGTTACGGATGATCTTGTATTCTAAGAGGTGGAGACTACATAATAGGTATATGGACCTATTTCAAGTAGTCCGATTTTATAGTCCAATTATGGTGGTATATATGGTAGAGTTTTACTGGGTCTTAAAGGGTTCCTCGATTGGACATCAATCGTTGGTTGGAAGAACCTTGGATTTCAATCTATATTGACTGGACAAGATTCCAATGATAAAACTATTTTTACTCGGTTAGGGTAACCTAGAATAAGTTTCAACCTAAGTGGTTGAACTAGTTGCCAATCGGTTAGTTAGCTAGGTTCCTAAAGCCCAAAAATGTGCCTTTCGTGACTTTTGTGTTTAAGTAGCACGAAGACACAATTGAGTGGCACACTAGTGACATATGTGTAGTGCGCTTCGAGTAGAACACAACCATATATTGGGTCGAAAGGTTCAAGTTGAGGTTGAGACTCTAGTAGAAGTCGGGAAGTATACCAGTATTATGGTAAGGGTTATGGCTAGTCCTTCGTCCTGAAAGTCATACCATAAAAATAGAGTACAAGGGGACGTATTTGAGTGGGACATGATATACCTAGTTGAAGGTGGACTCGTCTAGATCTTGTATAAAAATTTGTTGGAAGGTAATAGCTGATCTCGTGCTCCGAATATTAATGACACGGCCGGGGACACAAATGATCTAAATGGAAAGTGGGAGTCCATGGGCACTAATTGTCCTCATAATGGAAATTATTCTGATCATTCGGTAATCTTCGTATATCCTAAAATTTTAGGAGGCTTACAGCCTACTCACCCTAGAAGCTAGGACATGATTTTAGGAATAATAAGGTTAAAAAAATTAAATTCAGGATACTGTAGCTCGACACTTGTTAAATAAGAATGAGGCACGGTGTAACAGAATATGGTAGATATAGGTCAACTCAAGGATCGTTCCTCAATAAATGGAATATGAGTGTGTACAATGACACACGGTCGATAAAATAGAATGATATGCTCGTCCATAGTATAGAAGAGTTGTCGACGGGGTAACCAACTCTAAGGCACATCATATGAAGGAATTTCTAAGAACTGAGTCGCGAATTTCTATTTATCTCCTGTCTAAATTATGGGTTTTGGTCGAGAGAAAGGTTGGGTTAAGGCTTAAGGATTGCTAGTTAAGGCAAGCTTCAAGCAATGATTAGGGACTCACGATAATTGGTTTCTTGAGAATAGGTAGTCTCCTAGGCTGGTATTTTGACTAAGGGTACAACCCTAATCATTCTCAAATTCGGATAGCTAGACGGTCCCAATAGTAGTTTGAGGGTCGAGGGGAGAACGAGTAACTCAATCACATGACTGGCCGATGGTAGCTACACTTGTATACAACTACCATAGCCATGGGGGATACTCTATATCTCTCTACCAATTACGAGCTTTCGTCTTTCTAAATCAGTGAAAGAGAAAATAATAGAGTTCAAGGAAGATGTCACTGAATACAATTACGTGATTCAAAGGCGAATGTATAATTCAAGAGAAATTGTCAAAGCAGTCACGGATGAGATCACAGATACCTCGATACCTCGATCCACGTGTGTAATCAAAGAGAGAGCGAACCTAGTGCACTATGGTTGAACATACCGTAATACATTGATTCTTATTAGACAATATGTTAGTAGGCGTACCCACTAAACATATGTCGTGAATCAAGCTCGAGAACAGAGTGAGCTTGTAAAACTAGGCTATAACAGCAGCATTGGTCAAGATAGTCAAAAATACAAGAATACAAGATTTTTGAAAGGAGGCACAAGCAGTTCAAGTTTTGTGAGAATCAAAACCTTACCCGGTGTTCTTGCTTATACAGTCTTCCTATGATCTTCTTATCCATAAAGCCTTGGTCGACTAATGGGTTATGGACCTCTGAATTCTATATTCTAGGTAAAATTATTAGTGCAGTCAATTACCTCGTCAATAAGTCACAAGGACTACTGAATGCTAGGTCGGGAGACATACTACCCAACTTACAAAACTTCTACTAATATGGCTTTGGATCTTATGGGACATACATGGCATTGTCCTATCCTTCACAGTATCCTAAACTTGTATTCACGTCTGAAATCATTTCACCGCGGATTATGCCCCACCCGTATACTCTGGCTGTGTAAACCCTTGGTTTCGTGATTCAGATGTGATATGCTATCCGATACTCTATCTTATATTGACACAAGGGTGACTACGGTCAAAAGAGGACCACTAGCCATAGTTTAGCAATATTCTATAACCAATATTCTCTTAAACTAATTTCAACTCTAGGGGTCGTCTCTCGCTAGTGCGCTGTTAGCTGCAGTGAATCCATAGTCTCCACAATTCAAATAAATGGCGACAGTGTGCTGCTGTCCTGCCATTATGAGTTAACTAATATTCCTTTAACTATATCTGCAAAAATTTCATGAGCTTCTAGGGATTCAAACAAGTTGGCCCTGAAGTAAAGCGTAAGTATTTGTCCTATCAGTCACAATCCTTAAATAAAGAATTTAATCATGGAGGAAATAACTGAAGACAAAAGGATTACAAACATTCTAGTATCTATTCCATGTGTATTCAACCATGGGGAAAAACTTGAATCGAAACCAACTCGAGGTTTATATATGGATAACACAATCAGGAATTACATAAAATAATAATCCTTAGGGCAAAATAGGGACTAAATAGGCAATTCAGACTAAGATATGAGGATGATATCTAAAGAGGCAAAGAGAAGAAATTGCATAATTTATCAAGGTTAGATCATTAATTCTATGAAGCTCTGCCTCACCAAGTGAATAATCTATCCATATTGGATCATATTGTCCTATCAAGAGGTAATAGTGCACCTATGAGGATCTGACAAACTATCCAAGTTAATAACTCCTCATCTAAATTCCATGGCCTAGACTACCTATCGGTAAATTTGTATAAGGGACTCGTAGTCCTAGTCATTCTCTTAAATTAAATTAATCCCTAATTCGTGAATGAGCATTTCCAGTCGCAGGCTCGCAATAGTACGACAAACTCAAGTACTATCACGAGTTCGCATTTACGAAAAGACCTGCATGGGCCACCACAAAAATTTGTCACGACCCTACCCTTTTTTAAAACGGATACGAGACGTGTCCAAGCCAGCCTATGCCGCAGTGTCGGCGGTAGAACGCTGTCACGGCCATGAAGATCAAATCACAAATAATGCTCATTCACAAAATTAATTTAATTTACAATGATCAAGTTTTACATTTGCAAAAAATATAAACTTGTACAAATATTGGAATGACTACAACTCCGCTATCTAGCTAGTCTCTAGGCTTTTGTCTGCAAGTACACCTGTAACTCCCAAGCTAAGTGAATCCACAGCTAACCTGAAAAATATTGGTTTCCAGTCAGGAATGGAACGAGTACAATTCACTGAATGCAGTTTCAATATATGAAAATGACTATTACTAGAGGTTATCCTTTAGATATATGATTCATAAAGTAAATGAAGAAAGACAGAATAAAAACTAAATACCAAGAACAGAAATTAAAATACAATAAAATACTCACCAATGACCGACTAAAGTACCTTTGATATGTGATCGGTCTCGAGACAATTATGCGACACGGTCTACACGGTCTAAAGTTACACGGTCTACTGTTACACGGTCTACACGAAATATTGCAATAAAGAAACACTTCTACAAAAATAATAATCACGATCTATACGGTATATACAGTATAAATACAATAAAAATTATGGTCCATACGGTCTACAAGATATAAGTGCAATAATAATCATGGTCTACACGGTCTACAAGATATAAGTGCAATAATAATCACGGTCTACACGATCTAAAGTCAGATCACACATCGTTGGTACTTTACCATTCCGACACAAAAAGGAACAAAATCAACATAAAATTGAAATCACATATCTATCGACTAAACACTGATGTATAGTAATGATTAATACTGAGAACAAACAATAAACTGTACTCGCCTGTGTCCTTTGCTGGTGAAACCGATAATCCAACCCACTCAGTGCCACAAAAGTCAAAACTCAACAACCATCCCGAAAGCTGAAATAAACATCACCAATGTTCTCAGAATAGTCAAAATATCTAGAATTGCTTCCTTAAGTCCAATTCTGAACACAGGGGCAAAACGATAATTTTGGATAAAATCAGTGTCTGCCGTTGGACCCACTTTGTACCGAAAAGTATGCCAGAGTCAATGGTCTCTAAAGTCATCAAACTATATGTCTACGGATACAGTTTTCCGATACGAACGCAACCGTATGTCCAAAGTTGGATTTTGGTGAGCCGTGCACAAAATCGCCTTGAATCGGACCGTAGGGCCCGCAAAACGGTGATCCAATCAACTATCTCAGAATCGGACCAAACTTGGCATACAGAACCAAAAAATGATACGGTCCTGTTGGCACAAGTTTCGTCTCGATCTGACGAGCGTGCACAAAGTATTTGGAGAATTTGCACAGAGACCGATACGATAAATTTCAACGGATACGCATCAAATTTGTCGCGCACACGCGACCAATTTAATTTCGTCAAAGCCCACACGTCCACGAAGCCGTTACGCACCTTTCATTCTTTCGGTTTGCGACTACGTCGCCCGGTTTGGCGGGATGCACGTCGTATCGTGAAATTTTGTGTTTTGAAAAATAGGTTTTTGATCAAGTTCACATGTGTATACTTCTCTGTACAAAACAAAACTTTACAAACCTCCTACTGGACTTTTCTAGCCTTATATGTTGTGATTAACTTCTGTTCAGAAAGTTTGATGATTCGAAGGATAGGTTGGTGGAAAATTCGATGCCAAGTTGGGTGTTTGGACTGGTTCATGTCCATTCTCGGGACAGTATTTACATCGACTTTGAGTCAATTTTCGAACGATCTAACCCATCTACTTACTAAAGAAGAACAGGATTACAGAGGGTTATGTTAGTTACGTACCCAAGAAATTGATTCGCACATCGGTCAAAAACGGCGATGAACTCCGCTCTCAAAGTTGGGGTCGGACCCAGCTTCGCTGCATCATTGTGCTCTGTTTGCACGCGCGCGAGGCTCTCTGCGGCGGTTCCGGCGCTGCCGCAGTGGCGTGCGACGACTGAGGGTGCGCCCAAGAGGGGGTTGGCATGGCGTGGGTTAGGGTTTGATGTTTGTCGAAAACTTCTCCTCCTTCTCGTATATATAACGCGGTTACAGGGACTATCGGGTTCGCATGGGTTAACACAGTTTGTGTGGCTTTGGGTGAAGCTGCTGGGAGATTCAGCAGGTGGGCCTGGCCCGAGCTTGGCTTGGGCTGGGATTGGTTCCCTTTTTTCTTTTTTATTCTTTTTTCTTTATTATATATACTTATATATATATATATATATATATTATAATATATTATATATATATATATATATATATATATTATATTATATATATATATACTTATATCATATATATCCATAAAATCTAAACAAAACGCATTATTATCCATTCTAGCGTAGAACCCATTTACATAAATACGAATATATGTATAACATTTATTTGCCAAAATAATTTAACCAGAAATAATAAAATAATGTTATATATTAATAACCGCAATTATATTGATAATAAAAACAATAATAATATCAATAGTAATAAAAGAATAACGTAATTCAATAATTATACTGGTATATATACCATTACTTACAGTCTAAAAATCCTGAAATGCACGAGGAATATTTTATACAAAAGTCACTGAATATCAATAATAATAATATTTATAATATTTAAATTACGAATACCTAGGAATATTCATTAAATCATGAAACGGAATACAACACGCTCATACCAAATTATATCAACACGAATGTCATTGACGTGGTATGACTTACATGGCTTGGGCTTGTCTTGGGTCCTATCTGGACTAATTCGGTACAGCCGGTTCCCTAAAACTCAATAATATATAATAAATAAATATCTTCGGTAAGGGTTAGTCGCATCTTGGCCTGGTTTTCCTAGTTAGAACATCGCTATGACTCGGCCTTCCCTACCAGGGCTAATACACTAGTCAAAGCACGCCATTCCACTACCCGTGCCACGATTCCAGTCACCGTGTACTCCAAAATTCCATCATGGCTAAAATTATCTACCGTAATAATTAACTAAATAATTATTTATAAAAATTCTAAAAATCACCATTTAATTCAAATTAAAAATAAAAATATTATCAAAATTTTGGAAAGAGGGGTTACAATTGGAAGCTTCCAATGAAACAAAAATCGTTCATTGAATGTGTTGGGGTCATTAGGTGGTGGTGGATTAAAAAATGGATGAATGGGTTGAACATCTTGAGGAGGAGGGTTATATGAGGAAGCACCATCGGTTCTAGCCCTATTTCCCCTATTGAACAACCTAGGTCCATTGATAATGAAAGGAATTTGAAATTGAGATGGAGAAAAAAAAAGAGTTATACCTCAAGAGAGTATAGAATATGGAAGAGAAGGATCCAAATGCTATGCTGCTTGAGTTTAGGGAAGAAAGCCACACTAGATTGAGAATTCTAGGGTTAGGGTTTGGAGAGGAATAACTTGAGACGGTTTAGAGGTGGTAACGGAGAAGAAGAGAAGGAAATCCTGAAAATATGAAAGGGGGTTCGACTGGTCGGGTTGATCCTGGACCGTAGGATCAAAATTGGATGGCTGGAGCAAATGGGAGTTCTGGAAACAGCAACCGAATTTGGCCCAAACTCTGTGTAAGACAGAGTTCAGCCGAGTTCTGGGTGCTGAGGCCAGAACCCAAGACAGTTAAATAATGGCCAACTGTGAGAAAAATAGAGTGGCAAAGATGGAAATATGCAAGTGTTTGATGAAGATCAAAATTTGAGTAAAAAATAAACCATGAATGGAATAAATAGAATGGAATATAGAAAATTTTGAATTAACTAAGTTACAAAAGAAATTAAACCATATAATAAACAAGGTTTATGGCAACGACCATTACGATGAAACTGCCATGGGGTACCTGTAGGGGCCGGATCCCAGCTACCGGTAGTCCGAAGACTAGTACACCGTGTCGCTTAGGCTTTTACGCCTTATTGTCAGAAGGAACCTTTCGGCTTGTACCCATAGCAAAGTCACCATAAAGATACATGTCATAATCGATATTTATGCAGGCTAATTTATTTAATAACCGTTTCATCCAAAATTCCTAATTTACGACGAAGAAAATTGAATCGCTCTTCGGATAATGGTTTTGTAAAAAATCTGCCAGCTGATGTTCAGTGTCAATAAATTCTAAATTTATAGTGCCGTGTAGTTGATGATCACACAAAAAGTGGTGACGAATTTTAATGTGTTTCGTGGTGAGTGGCATATAGGATTCTTAGTAAGGTTGATAGCTGTTGGCCCATTGGTCATATGGTCAACCTGATTTTAATAATTGATCAAACTCTGTCTGGATATACGAAGCTTAGTCGGGACATCTTGATTCTTGGACATAAGCAAGATTGGCTATCCACTCCGTTCAAGACTGAAGATCTGTTTGCCTACTCGAGTCTGTATTTCTATGCAATGTAATTTATTTTATTTGAGTTAGGAATACGTTGTACACCGAGTCGTACTGGAAATAGGCTATCCCCAAAATAGTTCAAAATAATTTTAAAATGACCTATCAAAATGTTTACAAAAAGGTTTTCAAAAATCACCAAATCTCATTTTTAAAACCCTAACCTAACCCTGACAGAACTCGGGCCGAGTTCGGCCAGAGTTCGGCCAGAGTTCGGTTAGTGGCCGTTTTGGTTTTTGAATCTTCTGAACTTGGTCCTCATACAGTTGCGAATTTGACCGAGATTTGCTCATAGAGTTCTGCCCGAATTCTGCCGAATTCTGTCAGAATTCTCCCTTTGGAACACCTATAAATAGAGAAGGATTTCGATCATTTTAACTCACTCATCATTCACTTTCAATCTTCTCTCTTTCTAAAGCATTCTATCTTCCAAAGAGTTTTTCTAAAGCTTACATTTTCAGATCCCAAGCCAATTACAATCTCTAGTCGATTTGCCAGTGCGGTACGGTCTAGAAGTATCAGAGATTGTAATCAGAGGCTTGATAGAAGAAATACCTCTTCAAATTGAAGTTGGACGAGTTCTTCATATCAAAGCTCGCGTTGTAGAAGTTGCAAGGACTTCGTAAGAAAACTTGCGATTTTTCCAATAGTGGATTCAACTGGTAGCAAGAGTTCTACCGACTGGATTAGTCCTCAACAGAGGGATACCAGTACATCGCTGTCTTTGCGTTTGCTTTCTGAACTCTGAATTCACATTATTTTCAATTGGGATTATACTGTGATTGTGTTGCTAACTTTTTAAATTAGCATTATTCGCTGCCAACTCTATTCACCCCCCTCTAGAGTATTACGCTTTACTATATCGTTCCTACAATAGCACTAGTGTTATCACAGAATATAGGTATGTGCACAAAAGATAAATAATTATCTTTAGGGTTTGCTTCATCCATAAAATCTGTGCACACAACATCCTGCAACTATATTCTCAGCTTCGGTTGTAGAAAGTGCAATAGAGTTTTGTTTTTTGCTAAACCAATAGACTAAGGCTTTGCCTAACAAATGACACGTGCCACTTGTACTTTTACGATCGACTTTGTAGCCGCAAAGTCAGCATCTGAATAACCGATAAGGTCGAAGGATGTGGTTTTGGGATACCACAAACCGACTGTAATAGTACCCTTAAGGTATCGAAAGATACGCTTGACGACGACATGTGTGATTCCTTAGGACTAGCCTGATATCTAGCACACAGACAAACACTAAACATGATATCATGACGACTAGCAGTTATGTAAAGTAAACTACCAATCATACCTCGATACTTACATTGATCAACAGGTTTGCCACTTTCATCGGGTTCCAGTTTGGTTGTACTAGCCATTGGTGTACCGATTGGTTTGACGTTGTCAAGGTCAAACTTCTTCAGCATATCCTTCGTATACTTGGACTGGTTGATGAAAGTACCTTGCGAAGTTTGTTTGACTTACAATCCAAGGAAGTAGTTGAGCTCCCCATCATGCTAATCTCAAATTCGTTCTGCATACACTTGCAAATCTTGGCAGAGATTTTCATTAGTAGAACCGAATATGATGTCATCAACATAAATTTAAACTAAAGAATAGTGTCTTGAAAGTTTTGATAAAAGTGTAGTGTCAATTTTTCCTTTTGATAAACCTTTATCTAGTAAGATATTGCTTAGGTCCATACCAAGCTCTGGGGGCTTGTTTGAGGCCATATAGTGCTTTCTTAAGCTTGTAAACATGGTCAAAAAATTTATGATTTTCAAAACCAGGGGATTGTTTTACAAAAACTTTCTCCTTAATAAAACCATTCCGAAAAGCACTTTTGACATCCATTTGAAAGAGTTTAAAAATTTGAAAGTTTGTAAAGGCACAAGCATCCGAATGGATTCAAGTCTTGCAACCGGAGCATACGTCTCATCGTAGTTGATACCCTCCTCTTGGTTGTATCCTTGAGCTACTAGACGGCTTTGTTATGAGTGACCGAACCATCTTCATTTACTTTGTTACGAAAAACCTATTTAGTACCAATAATCGAATGGTTAGCTGGTATAGGAACAGTTTCCAGACCTGGCTTCTTTCGAATGGTTGAGTTCTTCTTGCATAGCAAAAATCCAAAATTCATCATTAAAAGCTTCTAAAACATTTTTAGGCTCAATTTACGAAATGAAAGCAGTGCTGGCAATAGAATCTCTTAAAGATGATCAAGTACTTACTCCGCATGATACCTCACCTATTACCATGTTTCTGGGTGTGACGGCTTGAACTCGAACTTCTTTGGTAAGCCCTCCAGAGAATTGGTTTCAGGGGTGGTATTCATCGGCGTGGAAGTTGATTGTTCAACATCATCTTCGGGGATATCTGTTGTACTATTTTTCATCAAAAGTCACATTAGTAGATTCTTCTACAATTATTGAAGCGTTTGTTGAATACTCTATATTCCTTACTCTTGGTAGCATAGCCAAGAAAAATACCGTCATCAACTTTGGCATCAAACTTGCCTAAGTTGTCTTTGGTATTTAGGATAAAGCAGCGATAACCGAACACTCTAAAATATGAGACATTAGAAGTCCTACCAAACCAAAGCTCATAGGGTGTTTTCTTCGAAATAGGTCAAATAAGCACCCTATTTAAAACATGGCAAGCTGTAATGACAGCTTCTGCCAAAAATATTTTAGAAGTAAAAATTTATTCAACATGACTCACCATATCGCCAAGAGTCCTATTCTTTCGCTCCACAACACTATTTTGTTGAGTTCTAGGACAAGAAACTCATGATCAAAACCATTTGTTTCGCAAAATTTTTTAAAATCAGAATTTTCGAATTCGCTTCCATGATCACTTCAGATTCGAGTAATCATGCAGCCTTTTTTGTTTGGACCTTTTTGACAAAGATTTTAAAAACTGAAATAGCATCGCTTTTGTTTAAAAGGAAGAAGACCCAAGTAATGTTGAAAAATCATCTACAATAACAAAAGTATAGAGTTTTCCACCAAGACTAGCTACTCTGCTGGGACCAAATAAGTCCGTGTGCAGTAATTGCAAGCTAGTAGTACTTACAGTGTTTATGGATTTAAATGAAGATTTGGTTGCCTTATTCAGTTCATTCGGCACATACCGTATCCTTATTGTCAAGGTCATTCGGCACATACCGTATCCTTATTGGGTCTAGTAGTACTTACAGTGTTTATGGATTTAAATGAAGATTTGGTTGCCTTATTCAGTTCATATAGCCTGGATATAGTATCCATATTGGTATGACCAAGACGTTGGTGCCACAACAGTCTTTCATCCTTGTGGGCGTAGAGGCATCTTCCTGCACTGTTAGTATTTGTAGATAGATAGAAAATAATGTTATCTTCTCTTATCCCTTCAAAAGCAATGTCTCCTATTGACCTATCATAAATATAGCATTTATCTTTTCTAAAGTTAATATCATATCCATGATCAGCAAGATGACTTATGCTGAGCAGTTATTCTTTAACTCGGTCACTAAGCAGACATCCTTATTACAGGAGAAAGAGGATAACCAATAGTACCATTACCTATGATGTAGCCCTTTAAATTGTTACCGAAGGATACATATCCTTCCCTCTTCATCGATAGTGATGCAAAAGATTTGCGTCTCCAGTTATGTCGTGAGCATCCACTATCGAGAATCTGCTTGCTTTTAGTTGAAGAAGGAAGGTCCACCTACATCACGAGTAGATGTGACCTTTGGTACCCAAGTTCTTGTGGGTCCTGAAATGTTAGTCTTCGGTACCCATGCATATAGATTAATATCAACTAATTTTCTAATTATACAATGTGGTAAAATATGACCATGTAATCCATAATATGTGCAAGTAGCATGCCTATTTATGTTAGAAGCAGGTTGATAGTGATGTCTATATGCAGTATGTAATAGTTATGTAAAACAGCAGATAGTGACTAAGTGTAGCAGCAGGATAATAGTTATGTCTATGTGCAGTAGTAGGATAGCAGTTATGAGTAGATTGAGAATATCTACGTGCATATGGTTTACATGCTGCATGGGAGTACGTGTACATATAAGCATGGTTACGTACTGCATGTGGGTGACTATTTTACTATTATGAGTGGTCTTGTGTTTTGTGTGTGTTTTGTGATGGTGTGATTGGGTTTAAGGTTGAGCAACCTGTTTCCCCAATATGATCTCTAATTTCTTAGAGACAACATTCAGTTTATTGCACTTAGCATTCAGACCATCAATCTTAGCAATAGAGATCTTGTGTTTGTTCTTTTCTTCAGCAAGCTCTTTGTTGAGTGCTGATCTGACGTGTTTGCTTCTCAATTAGTGTTTTGGCATCATGTAAGCTTAATTTAAGCTTGGATACCTCATCAGGGATTTTCGTGGGTGGAGTGTCTCTAACATTATCAAGTAAAGAAGAAAGATTTTGAATCTCTGTTTCATAGCCTTTGATTTTCTCCTTGACATGCTTATATTTACTAATGACTTTCTTGTGATCATTTAGTAAGTCATTAAAGGCATCGCCAAGTTCATCAAATGTAAAGTCATCAAGAGTTTCGCTAGTTACCTTCTCGGATGTTGCCATTAGGCAGATTAGCAGTGTCTCGAGGAGAGTCATCTTCTTCCTCAGAATTACTGGCTTCGCTTTCGTGCCAAATACTAGTTTTGGCATACTTTCTGAAGAAGGCTTCTTGTAGGGCTTTTCATATCTGTTACCTTTCTTTGGGAAGGGATAGTCCTTTTGAACGTGTCCAATCTTTTTGCAGTCATATCAAGTTGGTTCTTCCTCGTCGTCTTCTTGTTGTTCCTTATTCCTTCGATTAAAACGAAGGAACTTCTTGAAGTTGCAGACTAGAAGAGCTTGATCATCACCTTCTGAATTGTCGTTGTCAGTCACTTCAGGATCAGCCCTTTGATGATGAGCTTTTAGGGCAATCTTTTTTGCCTTAGGAGCAGGTTCGTCGAAGTCTTTGAGGTCGAACCCGTGGGTCCTCAGCTTTCCCATCAAAGTTTTTATAGACATTTTGGTGAGATCATTGCCTTCTATAATTGTTGTTACCTTAGGGTTCCAGAATTTCGGTAGTCCCCTGAGTAACTTGCGAATCTTCTCGATTGGAGTATTGTTTGCCAAGAGATGACAGAGGATTGATGACATCAAGGAACCTTGTGAACATTTGGGTGATCGTCTCATTCTGCTTCATTTTGAACGTCTCGTATTCTTGAGTTAGACGACTGATCTTAGATTCCTTGACTTGAGTGGTTCCTTCATGCGTCACTTCCAGAAGCTTCCATATTTCGTGCGAGGTGGTACATGTCGAGACCCTGTTAAATTCATTCCTGTCTATTGCACAGAAAAGAGCATTAATAGCTCTAGCATCTAGACTTGCCTGTTTCTTTTCCTCGTCAGAATACTTGTTGTTGGGTTTTTGGATGTGATCTCCCTCGACAACTATTCTAACGGGCTTTTTGTAACCATCAGTGATAATGGTCCACAGGTCAAAGTCTAGAGACTTGAGATAGAAACTCATCCTAGTTTTCCAATATGTGTAGTTGGTTCCATCAAATAGGGGCGGCCTATGAGTGGACTTTCCTTCACCATGGTTGGAAAATATAGGTTGTGTGGTTGCCTTGGATCAGCTCTAGGATGTTAGTCCTTGTTAAGAGAACAGAGCTCTGATACCAATTGAAGAACAGGTAGGCAACTCTAAAGGGGGTGAATAGAGTATATAACAATAATAGCCAAATAAAAATTAACTATTTTCACCAACAGTAAATAATCAGAGTAGTAAATACGGAAATAAAAGATGAAGAGAGCATACGCAAACATAGTCGTTTTAACCTGGTTTCCCTCGTGGAGGACTAGTCCAAGACTGAGAACTCTAGCTCAGGATTAAATCCACTATTTGTGAAATAGTAGTTACTCCCCGTGCCTTTTCTTCAGAAGGCATGTCAACTTCTTACAAAGATCGCTGTGGCTATGCTTGGAATTTTCCAAGCGACTTTTTTGACTCTTGCACAAACTTCTAACAGAATAGCACTGAGCACTTTTAGGCTTAGGAAGGTGTGGCTAGTAATGAGAAGGTTAAGGCTTGTATGAGGCTTATAGAGAAGTGAAGAGAAGATAATTGGATGAATGAAAATGAGAGAATTCAAAGCCTATTTATACTAGTTGGGATAGGCAGAATTCGGCCAGAATTCTGTGTCAAGAATTCAATTTTTTGGCCGTTGGACAACTAGCATACAACAAACCCTAAAAATTAGGGTCTTAAAATTCAGGGGACAGAGTTCGGCCCGAACTCTGTGTGGGGGCAGAGTTCGGCCCGAACTCTGTGTGGAGGCAGAATTCGGCTGAACTCTGTCTACATGCTGACAGAAAGTTCAATTGGGCCATTGTGGGCTGTCTGGCTTTGGAGCTTTGGGTTTGTTTGGGGATAAGGTTTAAGCCAAGAATACCCAGTGCTACTCAGTTTATATTTAGCTAGACTCAATAAATGTAAAATAGAACAGACTCTAAAAACGAGTACGCTGCAGGAGAGAGCCGACGTCCGTCTTGCACTGAGTTCTGTCTTGATGTGTCATTTTGAATTAGGACAAGTATCATATTGTCAATTTGTAATATTTGGTTTACTGCGATTTGGGTCAACATGTATGACTAGTCATGATCAAGATAGGAATCGAAGAGAATAAATAATATATATAACCATTTTGGAAAATATTTACTATATTCGAAAACTATAAGATGGAAAAGTACTAATATATTCTTGGGCTTATAACCCCATCTTGAAATCATATATATCCAAAAAACTACATACTATATTTTAGTCATAATATAATTTAGAAAACTATTATAGAAAATACTCATATTTGGAAACTATATCGTAGCAGTCAAAATAAGATTTATAACCTATTTTTAGAAAATAATTACGTTACTTGAAAAGATATTCTAGGTAAATAGTTGAAAATATAGAAACCATGTTTTTAAGTCAAACTATAGTTTTAGAAAATACTACGATAATATTTGTAGTCCGAAAACTATATTTCAAATAGACAACTTAATATAATATAAAGCAAAGTTTAAAATCCAATCCATCATTAAAACCAAAATATATAATATTATTTAATTCTAAAATAAATCACTTAACATCTAATTTAACCTAATATAATCTGAAATATAGTTTAAATAAGGAATTTTGGTCATAGAAAGTCACGTTTCCAATTTTGAAAACCATGACACACAAATCGAGGCGTACCGTTTACTAACTAGTTAAAGGTCATGAACTCGAGATCTTGAAAGTGCATCTTGGAAGATTTTAGAGCCATGACTACGTCAGAATTGACCGTGACGCAAAATTATGATTTGGTCAAAAGTTATCGCTGTTATGGTTAACCGTGACCAATCGGTGATTTACCGATTAAATCTGAGTTCAATATAATAAATAAAATAGTAAACGAACCTCTAAAATTATGGAAAATTTACATGTCGAAGATCGTAGTGTCAGCTTTACAAAACTTCAAACGGATCCCAATCGGAGTTCGAGATCTCTCGAGATCTTGAAAATGGTGCGACGTATCGAGTTTTGGTCAATCGACACTCAAATAATTCTCCAAAAATTCACAAATAAAATAGAGAAAATAAAATATATATTCTAAAATCTGACCTCGATGATTCCAGCAAAAAATGGCGACAAAAAAGAGGTCCGGGCTGTCCGCAATCGCTTCGGGAAGTCGGTGAATCACCAAGATCAAAAGCTTCAAAATCGGCCAAGGAAAATAGGGTTTTTGGAAAACCCTGCATTAATATATAAAGAGACAGCCGTTGAAGGGAGTCGGTGGAGCTCGACTCCCTGCTACCTGGCAGCAACTGCTCCTCCCCGCTCACAAGATGAACGACTAGATGCCGTTTGACTAAGCCG
>JANAVB010002763.1:0-105332 GCA_029216955.1 Iris pallida
TGCTAAGTTCGTTCGAAAAAGGATTGTACTCATCTTTAGGATGATGCTTGTGCACCGCACGGATATATATATATATATATATATATATATATATATATATATATATTATATATATATATATATATATATGCAAATAATATATAGCAAATGACCTCTAGCCTAGTGGTTAGGAGAGATGCATGCGGCCCAAGTGGTCGGGAGTTCGAGCCCCAGTGGAGGCGAGTTCACCACAAGTACCCATTGCTCAAAAAAAAAAAAAAAAAAAATATATATATATATATTATATATATTGTCTGCATACATACAACACTATTGAACTGAAATTCCCAAAAACTTTATGTTGTATCAGTGTACTTTTTCTGCCATGGAAAGATGCTGGCGGAGATGAACGGCAAATAAATACGATACAATTTTCCAATTTTCTTAATTATCCACAGCAATTACTTAATAGCAAGAGCCACTCTTTCCCAACCGTACCCCACCCACGACCCTCCCAACTAAGAGCCTCGCCCCCACACGGTTCTCATGATCCCCTCTCTCCATGCACTCCTCAAACTCTCGCGTGTCAGCCATCCAACGGCTACTTCTCTCTATATATCTCCATTTCCTTCCCTCTTCCTTTTTTACTTCCATAAGAAACAATCCAACCAACCAACTAACAAACAAACGGCTAGCAAAAAGCTTAGAAGAGGAAGAAGAAGAACAGGAGCTTTAATTCTTCATAGGCACTATATATTTAGAGAGATACTCTATGGTGTTCTTCTGCTTCCTTGTGGACCAGAAGAAGAGGGTGAGGGGAAGCAAGCCGGCGGCGGGGATATGCTCCCGGTGCGGGGCGTGCGCGAGCGTGGCCGACATGGAGACCGCCACCAGGTTCTGCTACGTGCCAGTCTAACCGCAAGGCCTGGCGGGCGATCATCTGCACCTTCTGCGGCGCGCTCCTCAAGTCCTACAGATAGGCAACTACGTGCTAACCCCTCTCAGACTCGGTGGTGCTTCGTATTATTTTGTATAAGGGTATCAGCTTTAGATCTAATTAAACTTTTGATACTGGGTGTGTCCGTTTTAGATTTTAGATACTCGAATTTTTTTAGTGACGAATTAAACTTTTGATGATAAAATAATTTTTTTAATAACGAATGTTTGTCACTAAAATCTAAAAAGTTCGACTACCCAAGTTTAAAATAGATAAACTTAGTATCCAAAGTATAATTAGATTATAAATCTGTTACACTTATACAAAATAATTCTTTCGTTCCGGGAAGATTCCTGACATGATGCAATGAAGAACTAATTATTCTCTTTTATTTTTTTATTTTTTTAATTTTCTAAATAAGAGGTATTTTAAATTTGTAGCTGGATACGATGATGAGAATAATGAGTTTGTGTGTACATAATTTATGTTATGACGTTGAGAGCAATCCTTTCAATTGCTGGAAATAGCAAGCGCCAGCTCCCCAACTATGAATATATATGAAGTATGTGAACTGATAACTTAATTGTGCTCAGAATTAAATGGACTCCACATGTTCTAGTTTTCTCTTTCCCTTCCTCCAATTGCAGCTTGCCAACTCTGCTTTTTTTTTTTTTTTTTTTTACAACATTAAGCCGATGTTAAAAAAAAAAAGGAGCGCTATTGTTTCCAAATATCAAACATCTCTCATCTCCTATAAAAAATATAGACCATGTTGATTGTGGATGTTATTTTCAGCATGATCCATATTTTTATAGGAGAAAAAATATATTCAATACATAGCTTTTGAGGATAACATATGTTAGTTCCGTGGCGTGGATATAGATAAAAAATAGGAGTTCAGCAAGTCTACACAGTATGTGTCACAAATGAGGAGTTAAGCAAACCTACACAGTAGATGCCATAAATGAGGAGTTTAGCAAGCCTACACAGTAGGTGCCACAAATGAGATATATCTCAAGAACAAAGTTAGGCCTCCCTACTCAGTAGGTGCCTTAAAACCTGAAGAACGAGTTACAGAGAAACAGAAGAAGAAGAAGATGATGATTAAATCTGCTGGGGTGTACAAACACCGTTGCTCAAAGCAAGATTCGCCTCTATACGATCCGCTTCCAGGAACCAGCAAGTTCAAGAGAACTTCTGGAACGCTCGTCAGTCAATATTTGTGACTTGAACGGACTTCCTGAACTTTACGGACTCCCTTAACTCTCTTCTTTAGTGCATCTTGGAAAGGAGTCAAGGGGGCTCTATTTATAGAGTGGAGTGAGACCTCACCATCTCTCATATCCGATGTGGGACTAAAACACCAATACTCTAAAATAGAGTTTGATGTTTTACATCATCCCACAATCAACATAGTCGAGTGCTAGCCCACGCCTTCCCCCCGAACACTCTCGTGCATGCACGAGACAACCTGGAGTCCGTGTCGAGTCCGAGCTCGCACAACAAAAATCAACCTACGTCCTTGTTGGAATTAATCATTTTCCTCTTAGTCAAATCACCCGCATGGTTCCCTCCTTAGGGCCACCATCCCATGTGCATATCCCAACAACACATACTCATATATATGTTGAGATAACTCATTGTACTTTTCCAATGTGGGACTAAACTTTACAAAACATGTTGAGAGCAAGCTCTCTTCATGTCAAGTAGCAAGAGTACCAACAATCCCCACATATCTCATCATATATATGTGTCTAGGGTTGAGCGTTCCCCACAGTAACTGTCCATTTTATATTAGAATAGATGTCACTGACGACTTGAATTTTCCCGCATGGGTTAAATAACAATGCGATACAAGAATGGACTATGCCTTGAATTCTGCACCATAATTATAATTCTTTCCACTCACAAAGTGTAGTTACATGTGCTTCTAGCTCCACATTAAAGTCCCTGTGCCAGCCTGGTTTAAGTGTATAATTTTGGGCGTCTACAAGTTTACCCTCAAGAGACGGCCTGATATCTCTTTCCATACACTATAGGTAAGTTGTTTATTAAAGAGACATGGCATGAATCTTTGCGCTTCCTTGCGGTGCTATGTCGCTATGACATGGCCTAAAGCCGAGGCATTACCCCTACCCGGGAACCTCATCGTAGTGTCACACTACTGCAGCATGAGGTCACAGCCTCTTTGTAGTACCATTCTACCCAGCATGAAGCCTAAGGCTTCCTTGCGGTGTTACGGTGCAACGACATGGCTTGCAAAGTCGAGGCTTTACCCCTACCTGGGTACCTCATCGTGATGTCGTGCTACTGTATCATGGGGTCACCCTCCTTTTTTTAGTACTGTCTACAACTCTTTAATTTCATCTACAGCATTAGGCTACCTGCCTATTTGTGGTGCTACGCCGCTATGAATTGGCTTGCAAAGCCGAGGCATTACCCCTACCTAGGAACCTCATGGTGGAGTCATCCCACTATAGCATAGAGTTTACTCCTTGTAGTGCTGCGCTACCGTGCTTCCTGTAAAGCACACCAGGCATTCACTCTGCCTGAGTACTTATTAAGGCATTTAAGCCAACCTCAACACAGGATCCATTTTTCGCAAAAAACACATAGTAGACAACAGTGGTTATGGCTTCGTAACCCTTCCATGTTTCCAAGAACAAGTACCCACTATTACCTGATAGTTTTCCAGTCAGTGGTCCTCCCTTGAACCGAAAGTTAGATGTCTAGTAGATTTCTCTTTTAACTAATAGCATAAAACTTTATGGTAGGATTACAAAAACATACTATCAGAATGTCTTCAAGCCCATCTTTCCTGCTGTATCTTCAACCAGCTGATGCTTGAGGCCCTTTGTAAACGGATCCGCTAGGTTCTCCTAACTCCGAACATCAATTAGTGCAATGATACCTCTCTTGATGAGATCGTTCACTGCCCTGTGCTTTAACCGCACAGTTCTCTTCTTTCCGTTGAAGAGATCATTTGATGCCACCGCTGCAGTCGCTTGGTTGTCGCAGTATATCGGAATTATCGGTATCTGCGCTCCAACCATTGGAAGATCATATATGAGCTCTCGAAGCCATTCTGCTTCATCTGCTGCGGTATCAAGTGCAAAGAATTCAGATTCCATAGAAGATCGCGAGAGCATAGTCTGCTTCTTCGACTTCTACGATATAGCAGCTCCACCCATTGTGAAAATGAATCCAGTAGTGGACCTCTCACTCTCCAACTCTAAGCACCAGCTGGCATCACTGAAGCCTTCTACTATCGGCGGCTCTCCGCTGAAGTACAATGCATATGTTTGAGTCTTCTTGAGATATCTCATGACACGCTTCACAGCTTTCCAGTGCTGAACGCCTGGATTGCTTGTGAATCGACTCAGCATTCCCACAGCGAAAGCTATATCAGGCCTTGTGGCAGTAGTAGCGTACATCAAACTTACGATGACACTAGCGTACTCCAATTGCCTGACGCTTTCCTTCGAGTTTGGCTCCAGCTTCTGATCACTTCGGTACGACGTATCAATTATGGAAAGATCATGATACCCGTATCGAGTGAGCATCTTCTCAAGGTAATGATATTGTGACAGTGCTAATCTAGTGTTCGTCCTGATGATCTTGAGTCCCAAGATAACATCAACATCTCCCAAGTCCTTCATACTGAACTTTGTCGAGAGAAACTTCTTTGTCTCAGTGACACAACTTATATCCGTACCTAGGATTAGCATGTCGTCCACATACAGACAAACGATGACTCCTCTCCCATCAGTAAATCTAATATAGACACACTTGTCTGTTTCGCTGACCCTGTAGCCGTTTGATCTGATAACTTTGTCAAACTTCTCATGCCACATTTTGGGAGCTTACTTTAAGCCGTATAGAGATTTTACCAACTTGCAGACTTTGTCTTCTAGGCCTCTGACAACAAATTCTTCTGGCTATTGCATATAAATCTCGTCGATCAGCTTGTCATTCAGGAATGCTATTTTCACATCCATCTGATGTATCACCAATTTGTGTATTTCTGCAAGGGCAATCAACAATCTGATGGTTGTCATCCGTGCTACTGGAGCATATGTGTCAAAGAAGTCGATCCCCTGTTTTTGAGAAAAACCCTTGGCCACTAGTCTGGCCTTGAACTTGTCAATGGTTCCATCAGCTTTCATCTTCTTCTTGAAGATCCACTTGCATCCGATGGGTTTTGCTCCTTCGGGTAAATCAACTAACACCCATGTGTTATTGGAGGTAATTGAGTCAATTTTATTGTCTATTGCCTCCTTCCAGAAGACAACATCTCTGGTCTTCATCGCCTCATTATAGATAAGCGGATCTGCTTCCACATGATAGGTGACGAAGTCATCTCCGAAGCTCTTCGGCCTCCTTGCTCGTTTCGTCGATGGCTCAGCGAGTTCTGGTTCAATTGTTGTTTCTCCACCAACAACTTTATCTTGGACTACTGGTTCATATAAGATCTCAGTCTCATTTGCACCTACATCATTCTCCAGAATATCTGGAAGAATAATATTTTTGTGTCATGCAAACTTGTCTTCAAAGTATTCAGCATCGCGAGATTCGATGATATGATTTGACTCAATGTCAAGGAATCTCTGGGCATCACTCTTCTCGGCATATCCCAAGAAGATCGCCTTCGTAGTCCTTATCTCCAGCTTCTAAATCTTCAGATCTGGGAGCTTCACATAAGCCAGACACCCCCACACTCGAATAACATTCAAGTTAGGTCTGACTTTAAACCAGAGTTCATTAGGAGTTATGTCAGAAGTTGCATAAGGCACTCTATTCAGAATGAAAGTGGCCGTTAAAGCAGCTTCTCCCCGGTAACGTTTTGGAAGACCTGCAGTTAGCAGCATTGAGTTCATCATTTCTGTCAACGTTCGGTTCTTTCTCTCTACTAATCCGTTAGATTGAGGAGAATACAGAGCAGTAGTCTCGCAGATGATTGCATGTTCTTTGTAGAACGATGCGAATTCATGAGATCGATATTCTCCGCCTCGATCACTTCTCAACCTCTTGAGTTGTTGTCCAGTTTGCCGTTCAGCTTCAGCCCTGAACTCCTTGAACTTCTCGAACGCTTCATCTTTAGATTTGAGCAAGTAGACGAATACGTACTTAGAGAAGTCATCGATGAAGGTTATGAAATACTTCATCCCGACTTTTGTAGAGAATTGTTTGAAGTCACAGATATCTGAGTGTACCAACTCTAGAATATCTGTGCTTCGATTGACCCGATGAAAGGTTTTTCTAGTGATCTTAGTCTGAGCACATACTTCACACTTCTCTACCTTACCCCCACATTTGGAGATAAGTCCTGGACTAGACATTTTATTTATTCTTTTACAATGAACATGTCCTAGCCTATTATGCCACAACTCAAGAGAATAGTCAGAAAGAGCGATTGTATTCATTTCATTAGACTGGTTTATAAGCAGAATTTTAAACATCCCTTCGGTTTGAAAAGCCTTTTTGAAGTATGTTCCCTTCTTGGACATCACCATCTGACCAGCATTAATGTCCATCCTCAAACCTGCGTTGCTAAGCAGTCTCCCAGAGGTCAGGTTCTTGGCAATCACCGGAACATGCTTTACTCCTTGGAGCGTCAGAGTGTTCCCGGAAGTGAGTTTCAGCTCCACAGTCCCGATCCCCAGAACTTCAGCTTGGGCCTGGTTTGCCATGATAACCTTCTCAGAAGTTGGCTGGTACGTGATGAACTATTCCTTTCCAGAGCAGATATAGCATGTCGTACCGGTATCTATCCACCAGTCAGAGTCAGCCCCCTCATTTGTGACCTGAGCGATCATAGCAACGAGGTTAGAAACCAAAAAAAACCTTACTAGACTCACCTTTTTCTGATTGTTTGGACTTGGATCTGCATTCACTCTTGTAGTGGCCCTTCTTGCCACAGTTAAAACATGTCACATTGGACTTGGGCTTCTTCTGTTTGAAAGATGGTCCCTTCACTTTCAGATTAGTAAAGTCTTTCTTGTGGTGAGAAGCCGCCTACTTTCCCTTGGAGTCTCTTGTCTGCACCAGATTGGCCTCGGCCAATTGCTTGGACAAAGCGTCCATCTTCTGTTGAGAATGCATCTCGTGCTCAACGTGGATTTCTTGCAAGAGATCTTGCAGACTGATCTCGAGTTTCTTCCGATGCATTCTTGCATAAAACGTATTCCATCCAGCAGGAAGTTTCGAGACGATCCCTCCAACGACAAACTTGTCGACGAGGGGCATCTTTTCATCGTCCAGTTTCTAACGAAATTTCAGAAACTCCTTTACTTGAGGAAGCATCGCCTTCTCGTCTTCAAAGAGCCACTTGTGATATTTTTCAATAAAAAATAGCTTGCTCCTATTTTGTCTTCCTTGTATAGCTTTTTCATAGACTCCCATATTTCTCTGGCACTATCCTTCTTTGAGTAGGATTCTGCCAGGGAATCCTCCATTGCATTTAGGATCAGAAGTATACAAATGCTATTGTCCCTTCTCCATTTGGCCTGAAGTTTAGTAGCCACAGTTATAGCGACAACAGACCCAGTATCTGGAACAGTTGGTTCCTCTTCAAAGAGCACGTGATCAACGTATCGGAGTTGAAGGGTGAGAAAGACCTTCCTCTTCCAGACTTGATAATGCTCTCCATCAAACTTTTCCAACTTGCAGTAGTCAGTTTGGAGGAGTGAAGCATTAATGTTTTCCAACGTACTAATCTTGCTTTGAGATTATTTGTCCCGAGGCATGGATATAGATGAAAAACAGGAGTTCAGCAAGCCTACACAGTAGGTGCCACAAATGTGGAGTTAAGCAAGCCTACACAGTAGGTGCCACAAATGAGGAGTTAAGCAAGCCTACACAGTAGGTGCCACAAATGAGATAGATCTCAAGAACAAAGTTAGGCCTCTCTACTCAGTAGGTGCCTTAAAACCTGAAGAACGAGTTACAGAGAAACATAAGAAGAAGAGGAGGAGGATTAAATCTGCTTGGGTGTAAAAACACCGTTGCTCAAAGTAAGATTCGCCTCTATACGATCTGCTTCTAGGAACCAACAAGTTTAAGAGAACTTCTGGAACGCTTGTCAGTCAATATTTGTGACTTGAACGGACTTCCTGAACTTTACGGACTCCCTTAACTCTCTTCATTGGTGCATCTTGGAAAGGAGGCAAGGGGGCTCTATTTATAGAGTGGAGTGAGACCTCACCATCTCTCATATCTGATGTAGGACTAAAACACCAATACTCTAAAATAGAGTTTGATGTTTTACATCATCCCACAATCAACATAGTCGAGTGCTAGCCCACGCCTTCCTCTCGAACACTCTCATGCATGGACGAGAGAACCTGGAGTCCGTGTCGAGTCCGATCCCGCACAACAAAAATCAACTTACGTCTTTGTTGAAATTAATTATTAGGAAAATCACTCACATGGTTCCCTCCTTAGGGTCACCACCCCATGTGCATATCCCAACAACACATACTCATATATATGTTGAGATAACTCATGATGCTTTTCCAATGTGGGACTAAACTTTACAAAGCATGTTGAGAGAAGCTCTCTTCATGTCAAGGAGCAAGAGCACCAACAACATATCTACTCACAAGAAGAAGATCCAATATTTTGTAAATAATGTCGAGTAAAATTGGTAAATTTTGTAACTCAAGTATTGTATTTGAAACGTCCACTAATCTTAATTTTAGATAAACCTCTTGACGAATTAGAATGTCTAGCACGCAGCTATGTCTAATTTGTTGCTGTGTAATTTGATCCAAAATTTTATTTTACATATTAAGTGTTTGATTCTTCGATTAGGCTAATTTGTAACTAAATATTTTGAACTATTAGAATTTTACAAGTTAATATTATAAACATTCATAACTGATATGTTAATACTCCAAACTATTGAGAAGTAACAAGTTTCTATACTCCCATTAGTTATCACTCAACGTTTTTCATCTAAAAAACACGAAAAATGACTATTTCTTTTGGGCCTATTTACTCATAATAATGTACTAATAACCCTTCATTTTCCTTCCCAGTTTATGATGACCTCCTCGTGATTAGGTAAACCATCATACAGGGCCCGCCAAGAGCTCTTAGGAGCCGGGTCAATTTTTTTAAAATAGAATCACAATACATAATATAAAAATATTAAAACTAAAAAAGATAAAATTTAAAAAATATTACCGTCAAGATTTGAACCAAGGACATTTAGTATATAAGTCTAACATACTAACCACTATACCAAAATAATTGTGTCAAAAAGTGCCCACAATATATACTAGTTTTATTTGGATATAAAATTACTAACATTTTTGTGTTTTAAATTATATTTTTGGTCCTGATTATCCGTGGGCCCTAGACGGTCGTCCTGGGACAAGGGCAGCCCTACTATCGTAGGTAAGAGAGCATTTCATTGATAGGGGTATCCCGTAAGGCCTAGACATTAACCCTACCACAATCCACCCGGGTGGCTAATTGGCTTTGCCAGCACTAAAAGAAAATTGACAATTCTTGACGGTTTATAAGTTGACGATCGTCGAAAATCGTCAACAACAGTTCTTATCTTGACAGTTTTAGATATATGTCAAAAAAGCACACATTTTAAGCTAATTTAGCAAATTTTTACCATAATAGTTGACAATTTTAGAGGATCCGTCAAGAAACACAAACTTTTTGTTGACAGATTGATGAAAACCGTCAATTAATATATGTACAAAAATTGGCACACATTTTTTGGCTGTCATTATAGTAATTTCTTTAAATTGTTTATCTTTGTTGACGGTTGTGGTTATTTTTATGGAGAGAAGCAGCAAAGTTTCTCTCGCTGAAAAAAATCCTCTCTCAGAAACAACTCCTCTCTCCATTTCTCCTTCTCTCCTCTTCAAGTCATTTCCTATCTTTCTTCCTTTATTTCTCCTGTTCCTCTTCTTCGAGCCCAGCCGTTCCCATCCCGGTCGTCGGAGAAGCAGAGCACTCCGCCGTGCCATCTCTTGTTGTCCTCCCCCTCGCCAAGAAAGAGCGATCTCGGAAAGAAGAAGAGGTGCGGTGGGAAGAAGAAGAGACACGACGGCGTGCTCCGCTGCTTCGACGCCGCGATCGACCATTGACGCCGTTTTGGACGAGGAGGCGAATTTTGACGACGATGACGTTGACCTCGAGGACATGAGGTACAATTTCTTAGGATTTTGTTAGGGTTTCTTTATTATTTTGGGTTATGTCGATGATATAGATGAAAAAAGAACTATTCCCTCTTTTGATCTCTACAAATTTGTAAAAATTTTATTTAGGGATTTGAAGTTGGTTCCATTTCTTGATTTCTAAATTTTTTTAAAATTTATCATTTTAGGGCTTTAAAGTTGGTTCTATTTTAGGGAAGATCTAAAATTTGTTATTCTTCAACGATGTCAAGAAGGAAAAGGTGGATTGCATCCGCTTCAACAAGGACGGCGGCGTCCCTAACAACCCCGTCGAGTGATGACAAGCAGCGGTTCCCTCTCTAGGAAGTCCTTCGTCGTGCCGCAATAGATACGAGATAGACATTTTTTGTGTTTACTTTGCATTTTTGAAGTCAAAATTGACCTAGTTTTGCTTAAATTATTTGTTTGGAAATTTTAGGATTTTTTATGTGTAAGTACGGATGTTATTGATCGAAAATTTTGCATAACTGATCGTTTTTTGTTTGGTAGATCCTTTGTTTTGAACGACAATAGAGAATTCGACACTCCTGTGTAAGAGAATGCACTCGATGCCCTAATCGCCTTCTTGAAGGCTACAGATATTGATGCCGAAAGGTATAACTCCTCCTCCTTTCATTTTTTTCTTTTTTCTTTAAATTTTCCCATTATATGTTCTGTTGTGACATTATTATTGCCAAAGAAATGGTTCTATAAGATAAGTGTTAGCTATAACCTTTAATGTGCTTAGTAATACACTTCTTTCTTTGAGGAGCATTGGTTGTCCATTTAATGTGCTTAGTAGCTGCAAATGAAGCATCATCATTAGCTTTAGTAGGCAACTGCAGTAGATGCACATAGATGTGCATCAGCCTCTGCTGCAGGGACTACAGGGATAGAAAGTGTGTGGAATGGAAAATATATCCCTCTTTACACTATTAGATTCTTTGAAGTTCTCAAATATTGAGTTCATTTGTTCATGTGTATGCAAGAATATTGGATGGTATCAGAGTAAAATAATATGGAGAAAATAGATTTGAAGGAGCAACAACATAAAAACGATCTAAATTGCTTGGTTATGCATATTCTTGGCAAAAAAAAACATAATTTTGAAATAAAAATTGACTCAAATTGAAGTGAATGTATCAGCTGCATTTAATACCCTAAAGGGAAAAAAATATTAAGTTATATGAAAGACAACTTCAATTGCAGCTATTACTGCTGCTTTCCAGTCCCAGAATCTGAAGAGTAACTATATTTCTTCATTGACAAAAACAACTCATCAAATTCATCCAATAACCCTTGTTTAATAAGGCCTTCATCATTATGGTGTATGTTACAACATCTGGTTGCACTACATCACTTGCAAGAATAGAGTTAAAAGATCCTTTGCAGCATTAACTTTACCATCTTGAAACATTCCTTTAATTAAAATATTGAAGGTCCTAGCTTCCAGTTTTTCCTTTTGACATGATATGGTGTCGAACAGATTCATGTCCTCATCATTTTGGTGACTTTTACAAAGTCCATGTAATATTATATGATAGGTGTGGAGTTCTAGGGAAGTTCCATAAGCAATCACTTTAACTTGTATTTCTTTTGCGTCAGCAACTCTTCCAGCTTGGTATAATTCATCTAACATAATATTGTAAGCAACAAGTGTTTGTTGCAAGCCCTTACAAGGCATATCATCAAAAAGATATCGAGCGCTATCAACCATTCCGCACATACAAAAGCCATTGATCAAAATGTTGTAAGTAACTGTATCGGGTTTATGACCTCGTGAGAGCATTAGCTCAAAAACTTCAAATGATTTACTAGTTCTTGTACCAGGTAATTCCATCCATTAAGGTAGTGTATGTTACTACATCGGGGTCAAAACCTCTTTGAATCATCACATCTAATAATTTATAAACTTTTTCAGCCATTCCTTCTTTACACAGAGCATCAATTATCATGTTGAATGTCACAATAGTAAGTTCGATCCCTTGATCCTTCATCGAGCAATCTAGAAGTTACTTCCCATTTTCCTAATTTTAGAAATACTGAAATCAAAGATTAATGCTATGGGATGGGTTTCAATGTTGATACATATGTTGCTTGTTTTTTTGACTTTGTAATTGAGCTAAATTTTTGGGTACTGATACCACACTTGAAATTTGTGAGTATCAGTATAACTTGGAGTATCAGTTTCATAATGGGACGAATTGTTTATTGGCTACACATTAGGGTTGGAAATATTTTTCAAGAAGTCTTTACTAAACTCTGAGCCCATACTTTCTCTATCAATTTCTATGTCCAGGTTATTTTTTCTACGTTATACTTCTGTTGAGTATCAGTGGATTATTTTGTTGACTATCATTTTCTTTTTATATTATTTGAAGACCCCATTTGGTTCAGTATCGTTCCTCCATGTGGTGCACTTAGAAATAGAAGGGTAGAGGCATCAAACAAGGTATAATTAACTAGATTATCTACTCTTAAAATAATTATATAATTATAATATATGGGGGAAATATCTGTCACAAACACAAAAAAGTCAAACCCTGAGTCGTACATATTTATACAATTTCCAATACTGTCATATTCTGCTTGGTGGGTTAGAGTTTTACTAATACTTGCTTGTTGATACAAATGTCTACTTGGTTGTTGCTTTTGGTAGCTTGGCAGTTTGTTGGATCTCCTTTGATTTGTCATATATACAAAGGTTGGGTGTGGATGATATTGTACTCCTGAACTTGTTATTTTTGTAGTTTGGACGTGGTTGATACTATAATCTTGGACTTTTTGGTGGCTTGATTGATTCAACTGATATCACATTTTTTTAGTCATCCTACTTTTTTTTTCAAATTGTTGAACTAGAATTTGATTATTGTATTGACTTGTAGGCCTCGTGGTTATTTCATTTTGTTTCTCAGTTGTGAAACCCATAATTTGTATTTAATAATTAAATAATGTTATTATTAGTATTTCAAAATTATTATTATTATTATTAATATTATTACTATTAAATATTTTTGGATGAAAAGGATTTCGAAAAATTATAACAATTTGGACTTTTGATTTTCGGACCCAGACCCGAGTCCGAGTCCAGACCCAGGCCTGAGCCCTATTCCTTTTCCCTTTTAAAATCTGGTTTGGACTTGGCTTAAAAAAAAAAATAATATATAAAAAAAATACTTTGGGCTGGTCCCGAAGGACCAGCACCCAACTTTACCCACGATTTGGTAACAACTCTCCCCAACTCCCTCAGGACCACACGTTAACTCCACCACCCCCTCTTTAACTCCCCTCTTTCCCCATCTCACTCACAGAAAATTTTCTCACAAAACCAAACCTCTCTCTCTCTCCCTTACTTACATCTCTCTCTCTCTGTCTCTGGGAAAAGAATTCTCACAGAAACTCTAATCCCCAAATCCCCTTCTCTCCACCTAACCCCTCTTCTACCCGAGCCAAGACCCTACTCCGGCGATCTCACCCTCCGGCCGTGCCACCCGACCGCAGCCCCGAGCCCACGGCCAAGCTCCGACGAGCTCTGCCGAGCTTCCCCACGCGGCGAGCCGTCCGCGTGCGCCCCGGCCGACCGCCGTTCGCGCGCCACTCTCCAGCGCGCAACCCCGCGCTGTTTTGGCCGACCACCGCCTCCGCGAGCCCCTTCCCGTCGGCTCTCCGACGACCGTTCCCCTTGCGCCGCCGACAGCGTCGCAGTCCGCCGACAGCGCCCTTTGGCGAGTTCCCTGCTGTTCCCTATTGTCGTGCCCTATTCTGGAATTCCGGTGTTTCGTCGTCGACGTCGCTGACTTTCAGCGCTGTTCGGGAACGTCGCTGTGCTGGACTTCGATTTTCTTTTATTATATCATCTGAGAGCTCTAGCCGAGCATCCCGAGGTATAAATTCTCTGCCCCGTTGCGTTTATTTCGGTAGTCGATGATGATAACGGTCCCCGGTTTCCCCTCGGAAATCCGGTTTAGCTACGCTGTAGTTCGGTTAGCTACGTTAGCATTTTGTGATGATTGTCTGCTGAGATTTTTATGTTGTTGGTTGATTTCGGAATTCCCGAGTATTTCGGGAAGGTTCTGTTGGTTTCGGAAACAATTTCTGTGGTTATATTTCGGTATATATGGGTTATTCTTTGGTTGGGACAATTGCAGGATTTTGTTGTTGGCGCATTTCCCAGTTTTGGGTTGTCCCAAAATAGAGGAAATGCTGCCCAAATTTTTACAAAACTTTATTTATTTGGATTTCAAATTGGTTTTCGGAAATAATTTTAAAACTGATTTTCGGGCGACGACCGTACCGGTCTGTGGGCCCTAGCGAAATGCAAACGCACCAGTCCGACCGGGCGTTGAGGTATTAGCTAGATGTGACGATGGACCAAGTCTGAGACTCCCAAACTTTTGATTTAAATTACTTTATTTAATGTTTAAATTATTTATTATCGATAATTGGTTACTGCACATTTTATTTAGGAATTAAACAGTTTCCTCTTATTTTATGTAAAAAAATATGTAAAGGGCATAAGCCCATAACTCTAGATGATTAGCTGTGCCCCTGTATTGCATAGTGTAAGTTTTACTTCTTCTCTGGGTGGTTGATGTTGATCTTTTGGGTGGTTTGGATTGGACGTGTAACTCGTAGTTAGAACGTAATTATCTCTCGTATAATTAATTAAGAATTACCAAGTAAAGTAAATGGATAAAATATTGGTAAGGTAACTAGATTATGTTTTGTCACTGGAAGAAACTATTTTTATAGATATATTACAAAAGCACAAAGTTTTCCAAAGATAATTTGTTCTTGTTATTATTTTCCAAATAATCAAATCAACGCACGTAGCTTGCGACGTAAACGTTAGCTGTAGCTTAATAACAACTTAAAACCTGACTAGGACTTGTTACTAGAGATTGCAACTAGCACACTTAGCCAGGTTATACAACGGATCTAAGTCGAGTTCTCAACTGTAGGAACTCGAAGACATACCTGACGTTCCTCCTCGGTATCAACTCGTCTTTCCAGTCATTCAATACAAGGCAAGTTTCAGATTATGTATTCTTGTATTTTACTTAGTAAAGTTAAGCTGCAAGTTAAACCACACTGCTGACACGGAACTTTATCTTAGGGTTCAACTACTGATTGATACTGTTACTGATTATGGGACTGGGGGAATAGTGTAGGCGTTTATGACCAAAGCCCTATTGTCATAACTGTATTAGCTTGCCCCTCTTACACACGGGGATAAGCCATATCGTATCTCTAAGATACTACTACTCAACCCAAGCCGGTCATAGACGTTTGCATATTCAAAACACACAGAACTGTTTTAAAACCGCTGAAAACTGTTATTTTAAACTGTTTATCCTGTACTTTCCAATTACTATTTAAGTTATGAGATGCATATTTCGTTCTTGCTCCCTCCTGACTGGAGACAACATTTTTAGGTAACACTGAGGATGATGAGCTATATTTAATAGCTATTATGACCCGGTTCTCTACCCTGCGACGATACCGGAGCCGTCTCCGGAGGGCGCTGATCCAGGGACTGCTGAACCAGATGTTTAGATAGTCTTTTCTTTATGCATTCTCTTTCTTTATTTGGATCTTGTATTTTATTTCAGCATTTCCTTTCCCAGTTGTACTTCTAAATATTTTATTAAATAAAGTTTCAATTTCCGAATATAACAGTTGTGACAAATGTACTTGTGTTGTTGTGAATACCTACAATGGAACAGCTTACTGCCGCCGTCTCACCACGGCGCAGGCTGGGCATGATCCGGTTTGACCCATTAACTTAGGATCGGGTCGTGACATGTTTTCAGTGGTGGCCCATGCAGGTCGTACAACAACTTAGGAAAACATACCTAGAAACAATTAGAACACTAGAACATTTGATTTGTCACAATATAGGTCCGATTTATATATAAACAAATATTTTTGGTTGATTATAGACTGGTAGGCTACCTTGCTTATGTGTGCATCCTAAACCTTCCAGAGAATGACCATTGACAAGACCAAATCCTGCTGGCGATGAGGTGTCATCTCCGGATCATACCCTATCTCCTCAACCAAGTCAAGGGTCTTTTCCCTCGCGGCTGTTTGACCGTCCTCATAATGCATCCAGTGAAATTTTTGCTACACTGGCGATTCCTACCTCATCTCAACTAAGTTGTATTTCCTTGGTGGAGTATCCATTTTTGTTGCTCCACCAGTACCAGGAAACACCTTCCAAATGGTTGTCCTATTTTAAGAAATCCTGGAGTTCCAGAAAGCTCAAGATGAAGCCTAGCAGGAACAGAAGAATATCACGAGAGAAGACATGAAGAACGTCAATGATGTAGCCTTAGTTATCTCCAACCAAGTTAGAGCAGAACTTTGTCCTAGGAAGGATACCCCTGAATCTAGAAGATATTTGGGTCCCATCAAGTACCCTACTTTCCGGCAGTCTTGTCGTAAGAAGCTATGGGCTTGTAACCACTGCAAGAGGCCTGGTCATCAGGCCGTTAGTTGCCGCAAGAGTTTGGGACAATGTTTGGCATATGGATCTGCTAAACATCGGGTAAAGGACTGCCCTTATTTTTCCATCAAACCAGAGCTCATATCCCAGCAACACCTGTTAGGCCACAACCTAGGGACCCTCTTTCTATCCAACAGACCCTGCCCTTACAATAAGGCATGATGCATACTCGAGGTTCATAGAAGATGAAGCAGTTGGAGACTGCTCATGCAAGAGCCAGAACCATGAAGAATAGTACCTAGGACTGCTGAATAGCATTATCTTTTTGGAAGTTGTAACAAGATGTCCTTAGATCAATCATAAGAGTTTATGCTGTAATTCTTCACAAGAATAAGAAATTCTTAGTTACACCTTTATGACAGATGTTTTTTCCTGATAGTCTTCCCGGATTATCCCAGATCTAGACATAGGAATCACCCCTGACCTAGTCCCCGGCTCTTACCCAAATTCTAAAGGATAATACAGAGTCAACCTGAAGGTGGCCAAGAAGATGAAGGACCAGATCAGGAAAGGCTCTAGGATTTATTCAGAGTGGAACTTCACTTTAGGGAACACCTATCTTGTTGTGCCCAAGAAGGATGGAACAACGGATGTGCATCGATTACCAGACACTAAAGAACAAGTGCTCTCTGCCCGGATCGAGGATCTGTTTGATTTGTTTGTATGGAGTTAGGGTGTTTCGAGGCTTGACTTAAGATCTGACTACCATCAAATCAAAGACAGGAAGGAGGACATTTCCAAGACGGCGTTCAAACACCAAGTATAGGTAGTTTTTGTCATGACATTGGACTGACAAATGCTCCTGCTGTGTTCATGAATCTCATGAACTGAGTTTTTCCATGAGTATTTGAATCAGTTTATCTTCTCCATAGATAACATTCTGATATTTGAAGACTGAAGAAGAGCATGAAGAACATATGAGGAAAGTTCTGGAAACTTTGAAGAAATTTTTTTTTTATAGTAAGTTATCTGAACGTGGATTTTCTTTGACAAAGTGGACTTTTGGTCATGTTGTCAAGAGAAGAAATTTTGATGGAAGATAGCTGCTGTTGAAGAGTGGTATACCCCAAGTTCAATTCGGAAGTTTCTTGAACTTGGCCGGCTACTATCAGAAGTTCGTGAAGGACTTCGCCAAGATTGCTGAGCCGATGACGAAGCTCACTTGGAAGAATGAAGAGTTCATCTGAACGAAAGTTTGCCAGGCGGCATTGAGGAGCTGAAGAAGAGACTTACCACTACACCAATCCTTGCGCTACCCGCAGGAACCGACAGGTTCTCAATTTACAGTAATGCCTCTGGAAAGGACTGGGCTGCATTCTTCTACAACATGGGAAAGTAATTGCTTACATATATAGGCAACTACAGGCTCATGAGAAGAATTATCCCACACATAATTTGAAATTTGCTGCAACTATCTTTACTTGGAAGCTATGGAAGCATGATTTCTATGGAAAGGGAGTGAAAATATATACGGACTACAAAAGTCTGAAATATGTCTTCACTCAGAAAGGGCTGAATGTTAGACTGAGAAGATGGATGAAGCAGATGAAGGATTTCGACATCAACCTGCAGTACCATTCAGGTAAGGCTAATATGGTCGCTGATGCACTTGGTCGATACTGATGGCGAAGTTCTTAGCCAAGGACTAGCACCTGCTAGAAGACATCGAGAAGTTTGGACTGGAGGTTATACTACCTGGAGATAGAAGGACGGAGCTGGATGCTGATTCAGTATTGATGAAGTTCGAGGCTGAGGGACAAAATCAAGAGATCGTAGTTTCAAAACGAGGCACTTTGCAGGCATAGAGATCAAGTGTTGGCAGGAACGCTTGAGGGTTTCTAAATTGATCAGCAGTGGAACTCTGAAGAATGGTACGAGACTTTACGTATTGGCTGACAAACGGAGGAACGAGTTGATGAAAGAAATGCACCAGTCGCAGTATTCCATATATTCAGGAGATAATAAGATGTATCGGAATATGCCTCCATTAATTGGTGTTATGGAATAAGAAGGACAATTCCAGGTATGGGATTAGATGTGAATTTGTCAACATGAGGAATTTAGCAAGAGAATAACAAATTTGTTGGAGCCGCTGGACAATTCGGAGTGGAAGTAGAAGCATATAACAATGAACTTTGAGTAAGGATTGCCTTGTTCCCAAGGAGGGAAGGGCACCAATTGGATTATAGTAAACCGACTGACTAAGTCAGCACACTTTATTCCCTTCAAAGTTGGATTATCCACTAAGAAGTTGGCAGCATTGCACGAGAGGCACATCTACCGGATTCATGGAGTACCGCGGGACGAGCAAGCAGAGAGGTCAATCCAGACGCTTGAAGATGTATTGAGATTTTGCGTCTTGGAATTTGGTAGGTCTTGGGAAGACCAAATTGCTTTTGGTGAAGTTTTCTCCTACTAGAGGAACAATCAGTTTTGACGGAGCTGGAAATTGAGGCCAGCTCAGACGCTACATTTCGGATCCGAGTCATGTTTTGAATAATTTAGAGCTGAAGATTGGACTCAACCTTTCAGTGCCAGAGAAACCAGTTGCAAGTCTAGTCAGAGATGAGAAGAAAATTAGAATTTGAGCCATCACTTAAACTCCTATTTCCTTATTTTTTTTTCCGTTCTAAACTTGACTGATGTTGCTAAGTTAGCCTAGTTTTGCAAGCTATCTCTTTAATCAAGCTTGATCATGACGATATTTTATTGGGTGCACCCACTAATATATTATTGAATCAGGACCGGTGCATGATGGTCTGATCAACCTCGTGTACTTTGGCTCGCTTTTATATTTTTCTGCGTGGATGATATCATAAAAGAAACTTGTCCCTAAACCGTCTCATCCACGACTGCCTTGGAAATTCTTATGGTTGGACCTGAGTTACGGGTGCAGTACCCGTACCTGTTTGAGACTTGAGGTAATCCCTAACCTTACTTTAAATTTCGAGGACGAAATTTTCTAAGGAGGGAAGATTATGAAACCCATAATTTGTATTTAATAATTAAATAATATTATTATTAGTATTTCAAAATTATTATTAGTATTAATATTATTACTATTAAATATTTTTGGATGAAAAGGATTTCGAAAAATTATAACAATTTGGACTTTTGATTTTCGGACCCAGACCCGAGTCCGAGTCCAGACCCAGGCCTGAGCCCTATTCCTTTTCCCTTTTAAAATCTGGTTTGGACTTGGCTTTAAAAAATATATATATATATATATAAAATAGTTTGGGCTGGTCCCGAAGGACCAGCACCCAACTTTCCCCACGATTTGGTAACAACTCTCCCCAACTCCCTCCGGACCACACGTTAACTCCACCACCCCCTCTTTAACTCCCCTCTTTCCCCACTCTCACTCACAGAAACTTTTCTCACAAAACCAAACCTCTCTCTCTCTCTTCCGTACTCATATCTCTCTCCCTGTCTCTGGGAAAAGAATTCTCACAGAAACTCTAATCCCCAAATCCCCTTCTCTCCACCTAACCCCTCTTCTACCCGAGCCAAGACCCTACTCCGGCGATCTCACCCTCCGGCCGTGCCACCCGACCGCAGCCCCGAGCCCGCGGCCAAGCTCCGGCGAGCTCCGCCGAGCTTCCCCACGCGGCGAGCTGTCCGCGTGCGCCCCGGCCGACCGCCGTTCACGCGCCACTCTCCAGCGCGCAACCCCGCGCTGTTCTGGCCGACCACCGCCTTCGCGCACCCCTTCCCGTCGGCTCTCCGGCGACCATTCCCCTTGCGCCGCCGACAGCGTCGCAGTCCGCCGACAGCGCCCTTTGGCGAGTTCCCTGCTGTTCCCTATTGCCGTGCCCTATTCTGGAATTCCGGTGTTTCGTCGTCGACGTCGCTGACTTTCAGCGCTGTTCGGGAACGTCGCTGTGCTGGACTTCGATTTTCTTTTATTATATCATCTGAGAGCTCTAGCCGAGCATCCCGAGGTATAAATTCTCTGCCCCATTGCGTTTATTCTGGTAGTCGATGATGATAACGGTCCCCGGTTTCCCCTCGGAAATCCGGTTTAGCTACGCTGTAGTTCGGTTAGCTACGTTAGCATTTTGTGATGATTGTCTGCTGAGATTTTTATGTTGTTGGTTGATTTCGGAATTCCCGAGTATTTCGGGAAGGTTCTGTTGGTTTCGGAAACAATTTCTGTGGTTATATTTCGGTATATATGGGTTATTCTTTGGTTGGGACAATTGCAGGATTTTGTTGTTGGCGTATTTCCCAGTTTTGGGTTGTCCCGAAATAGAGGAAATGCTGCCCAAATTTTTACAAAACTTTATTTATTTGGATTTCAAATTAGTTTTCGGAAATGATTTTAAAACTGATTTTCGGGCGACGACCGTACCGGTCTGTGGGCCCTAGCGAAATGCAAACGCACCGGTCCGACCGGGCGTTGAGGTATTAGCTAGATGTGACGATGGACCAAGTCTGAGACTCCCAAACTTTTGATTTAAATTACTTTATTTAATGTTTAAATTATTTATTATCGATAATTGGTTACTGCACATTTTATTTAGGAATTAAACAGTTTCCTCTTATTTTATGTAAAAAAATATGTAAAGGGCATAAGCCCATAACTCTAGGATGATTAGCTGTGCCCCTGTATTGCATAGTGTAAGTTTTACTTCTTCTCTGGGTGGTTGATGTTGATCTTTTGGGTGGTTTGGATTGGACGTGTAACTCGTAGTTAGAACGTAATTATCTCTCGTATAATTAATTAAGAATTACCAAGTAAATTAAATGGATAAAATATTGGTAAGGTAACTAGATTATGTTTTGTCACTGGAAGAAACTATTTTTATAGATATATTACAAAAGCACAAAGTTTTCCAAAGATAATTTGTTCTTGTTATTATTTTCCAAATAATCAAATCAACGCACGTAGCTTGCGACGTAAACGTTAGCTATAGCTTAATAACAACTTAAAACCTGACTAGGACTTGTTACTAGAGATTGCAACTAGCACACTTAGCCGGGTTATACAACGGATCTAAGTCGAGTTCTCAACTGTAGGAACTCGAAGACATACCTGACGTTCCTCCTCGGTATCAACTCGTCTTTCCAGTCATTCAATACAAGACAAGTTTCAGATTATGTATTCTTGTATTTTACTTAGTAAAGTTAAGCTGCAAGTTAAACCACACTGCTGACACGGAACTCTATCTTAGGGTTCAACTACTGATTGATACTGTTACTGATTGTGGGACTAAGGGAATAGTGTAGGCGTTTATGACCAAAGCCCTATTGTCATAACTGTATTAGCTTGCCCCTCTTACACATGGGGATAAGCCATATCGTATCGCTAAGATACTACTGCTCAACCCAAGCCGATCATAGACGTTTGCATATTCAAAACACATAGAACTGTTTTAAAACCGCTGAAAACTGTTATTTCAAACTGTTTATCCTGCACTTTCCAATTACTATTTAAGTTATGAGATGCATATTTCGTTCTTGCTCCCTCCTGACTGGAGACAACATTTTTAGGTAACACTGAGGATGATGAGCTATATTTAATAGCTATTATGACCCGGTTCTCTACCCTGCGACGATACCGGAGCCGTCTCCGGAGGACGCTGATCCAGGGACTGCTGAACCAGATGTTTAGATAGTCTTTTCTTTCTGCATTCTCTTTCTTTATTTGGATCTTGTATTTTATTTCAGCATTTCCTTTCCCAGTTGTACTTCTAAATATTTTATTAAATAAAGTTTCAATTTTCGAATATAACAGTTGTGACAAATGTACTTGTGTTGTTGTGAATACCTGCAATGGAACAGCTTTCTGCCGCCGTCTCACCATGGCGCAGGCTGGGCATGATCCGGTTCGACCCATTAACTTGGGATCGGGTCGTGACATCAGTTATTAATTTATACAAACATGTGCACATAAATGATTAAATATATTTCTCTTCTTCTCTTAGAAACTACATAGAAAATGAAGGTGCTGTGAATATGGGAGGAATGTGCTCCGGCCGGGTTTGCTACATAGTTTGGTTTTGTTTGTATAATTTTCAGCTTTGGATGTTTAAGATGTATGAAAAGTACTACATACTTTGGTTGGATATGTTTGTGGTTGGATAAGTGTTAGATGTTTGTGGTTTGATGTGTTGGATGTATTGAAAGTTTGTGGTGTATGAACAATATACAGTTTATTAATATAAAATTAGGTTTTGTAGTTATTTTATGTAATTATTGATATTATGTGTGTGTTCGATTCATAAATATAATTATAAATGAAATTTTTGTTATACAAAATTTAGCTTCTCTTGACGGTTATAAAATGCCAACAATTAACACAATCCTGCTGCAAGAGAGCTTTTCTTGACGGCTGATAGTCGTGATCTAGGCCCGAGTCAAGAAAAGTTTTCACCTACATTGATGGTTTCAAACAACTGCTATCTTGACGGCTAAAACAAGAAAAAAAACTACTTAATATGACGGCAAAAAATCGTCAAGAAAAGTCCTGCCAGCGACCGTTAAGAAAGGGGGAGGGGGTCCTTTCTTGACTCCGACCTACTTGACGGTTCTGCAACCGTCAAGATACCCCTTTCTTGACGGGAAAAAGCCGTCAAAAAGAGATTTTTTTCTTGTAGTGCGGGGAGGTAAAAGGCATAGGAGGATCTAGAGGAGAGAAGGAGGAGGCCTGCATAAGGAGGAGGAGGAAAGCATTGGGGAGGAAGCCATGGCTTCCGAATCTAGAAATGAGGATCTAGGGATAATTTTCTCATTTTATATTATCCGTCAATTCTGTCAGGGATGGAAAATTACCTAATAATAGTTTAGGTTATTGAAATATCAAATTATGAAAACTTATAAGACTATGATAGTTCTCGATGTTTAATTTCAAATTAGTCTTTTTTATTTTTAGAAAAATCACAAAATAATGATATTTTTATGGAATATGCTCACTTTTTTTTCCTTGCTATTGTTCCAAAGGTTTTCAAGCTTCCTTGTAAAAATAATATTGGCAATTACTTAATATTGAGGATAAATTTTAACATGATATCCTCAACTATTACATTTTTTCAACTTGATAACCTGAACTTTAAATTTAGACAACTTGATGGCTAAACTATATTATACAACTTAATACCTACGGTGTTAACATAAAATTATAAATGACAAAAATACCTCTCTATTCTCTCCTCCCTCTCTTCGGCAACGACAATGGCTGCGGTAGCAGACGGTGAAGTCTGGGGGGGAGGGGTAGGGTTGGGGGGTGGCTGCAACATTTGATAGGAGGGGAAGTGTGTCGGAAAAGGAGGAGGTATTTTTGTCAAATTTTTAATGTGATAGTTAATCATGACTGAAGAAGGATATTACCATATAAAAATTCAATAGTAACATCGGTACTTGCGACGTTTGGCGACGTTTTAAAGATCAGTGACTTACGTTTCTGCGACAAGTCCAAAACGTCGGTAATTGTGTCGATAAATATTGTTAGCGACGTATTTTGTCATTTTAGCGACGTCTTTGGGCGTCGCTAAAATGACTTATTTTGGTAGTGCCGCTTAGACATGCCACTCCGTAACGACGCACCTCAGGGGTTAGAGAGACCTTACAACTTTGACATATTAGCACAATTGGCAAATACGCCGACAAGGTTGTCGTTATACGAGCTCCTAAGGCTCTTCAAGGATCTTCGTGTCGCATTGAGTGAAGCACTCCAAAATGTTGACGCCTACTTAGCCAAGGTCTAGCCTCCAGGGGAAGACTTGTCAGCAGATCTACAGGGCAGCGATGGCACAGATGCAATGCCCAACATCATATTTACTCCACATGATATGTTGATCAAGACCAACATGCACGATCGCCCCTTGTACTACACTGGAACATATGCGACATCAAGGTGGATCAGATGCATATCGACCATGGCTCGTCGATAAGCATCATCCTGAAAAGCTTACTTCATGTCCTGGGCATCCCTATGCACCGTCTAGCGGTGACCAACGCTGCCATTAACAGTTTTAACTCGGGAAGGAGCTATCCCTTAGGGAAGATCTGCTTGAAATGTCAGATTAGCGACCTAAAAACGGAGGTTATCTGCTACATCATAGATGTAGACACATCCTACAACATCCTCTTGTGGTGTCCATGGATACAAGACTATATGATCGTGCCATCCACATATCACCAGTGCTTCAAGTATGTCAGTAAGCATGGCTTCGTGAAGACTGAATTTGCGAACATCGATCCCTTTAAAGGGGTTGAATCTTATTACTCTTCGGAGGCTTGTCTATATAATGAATCCAAGAAACACATAACTGACGAACTGGATGCCATCACAGGGCCAGAAAAACCCTTGAGAATTCATCTCCACACTACAAGAAAAATGGCTTTTCTTGACGGTTTTTCCCCGTCAAGAAAGACTTTTCTTGACGGTTTTGGATCCGTCATCTAGGCCCCCGTCAAGAAAAGTCGACACTTTTCTTGACGGTTTTTTGTTTGTATCCTTGACGGTTTTAAACCGTCAAGAAACATGCGTTATCTTGACGGTTTTAAACCGTCAATAAAACAAACAAAAAACCGTCAAGAAAAGTGTCGACTTTTCTTGACGGGGGCCTAGATGACGGCTAATAACCGTCAAGAAAAGTCTTTCTTGACGGGGAAAAACCGTCAAGAAATTGTTTTTTGGTGTTTGCAAACCGTCACGAAATGAATTATTTTTTGACGTTTTTGCAACCGTCAAGTTAAAAACCGTCAAGGAATAAAAAAAATTTGCCGTTTTACAACCGTCAAGATAAACATAATATATTCCAGAAATCCAATTACCAAATACACATAATTACACAGAATCCAATTCCAGAATCAATATATAATATCACAAGCATCACACAACTATAATACACAATTTTTATATTAAAAAATACGTTGTTCGTACATCCAAACATCCAACAAGTACATCCAACCACAAACACGTTCGTACACCATAAATATCCTAAACATTTATAGGAGTAAATTAACCAAAATATCTCTGAACCCAGAGCAGCATGCAACAAGTACATCCAACAAGTACATCCAAACGTCCAACCACAAACACGTTCGTACACCATATATACATATCCAAAACATATTTACAGGAGTAGATTAACCAAAATATATCTGAACCCAGAGCAGCATTTCCTTTAGGTTAATCTGCAAACAAGGTGAACATAACATTATAAGTCAGCAACACAACTGAAATTCAATCAAATTTTGAATGGACAGAACAATCTAGGGAGGACTCAAATGTTGCAGTAGTTTAAATGTGCAGGAAATCAGTTGGGGAAAAAAATACAGAAATAGAGAGACAGTTCAGTTTAACATTCAAACATGTGAGTATCTCACTTTTCCACTTGTCAAACTCCAAAGCAGTAGCTTCCTCTTCTTTGGCCTTTCGTACAATAAAGTTCAATTTGTAGTAATAGCAGAAGAAAGAAATGGGACATGAAGAAATGGGACACTAGCATGTCAACATGAACTCAAAATTGGGAACAATGCAAAGTATGTCATAACTAGCATAGGAAAGAAATAACTAAAGTTCTGAAAGGAATAAAAGAACATGTTTCCCATGTAAAATGAATAAACTCAAGAATTAGCTTATTTATGATAACAAAGTCGCTACCTTTCCAAACCATAGGAACCTAAATCACTACGATGTCACTCAAATCATAATCTATTGGTCACACATCCTAATTTCCTATGAATATCGTATATTATGTACTTAGATTCAGTCACTCAATGATAAATGTCGCCTAGAAATATGATGTCTGTATCTATATCTTATCTGTATATGTGCCCCTATCCGTATTCATGCAACATAGGTAACTATACCTATTTGGAAATTCTTATACCTGTATTTGTATAGTGTATGTATCCTTGAAACGTGTCATTAATCAATAATGGATTCTTTTGTATTGGAATAGGTCCTATCATTCAAGAATATGTCATGCTACTCTAATTATAAGCATGAAGCCATAACAAGAATTCCCTTTCACCCACTCACATAACATTGCTTCATCAGGAATGGACATTTTTTGTGTGTAATCTTTGCTGAATTCTTTACCAGAGCTGCCATCCTGCATTAGTGATAGTTAAAATCAGCTACTAATTGAGAAAGAAGGTTAATATTGACGAAGAAGAGAAAAACAGGTAAGAAAAAATATTTACAGAGGAAAACAAAAAGTGTCAAGCTAAAACAGAAAAGCACGATCAATGAGAAGGATACATCTCAAATTACAGTAAAAAGCTACCGGACTTGAAGCTTCTCTGGATACCCGAGTAACAAGAATCAAGGGATGAGAAGTTGTAGATTTGTTGAGATTTAAGTTTATAGATAATCCACAGGAAGCAATAGAATTAAGGCATTCCTTATGTACACTATCAACGAAGTAGACGTAATAGGTCTCTGTTGTGACTTCAGTAGCAGGTCTAAACTGTGTAATTTCTCTTCATAAAGGTTGGTCCAAAGAAACACATGCCATTACTGACTAGGGACATTACAAATTTGTAAAACAGGACATCAAATGTTACCAATCAAGATATAAAAAACAAGTAAACCACTTAAAGTTAAATCCTACCTTCGCTCGATTTTGTCAACCCTTGCCATCCTTCGGAGGCAAAAATGTTACAAATCAAGATATGCAAACGTGCCTTTCTCAATACATACCATAGTAGCTGGTAATTCCTCCATTTCCACTAATTTTACTTTTTTTTTTTCTGTTTCTTGCTCTGAATTCAAGAGCCTTCAAACCACTATAAAGAGAAGCCATAACCAAGGTAGATGTGACTTCTTTCTCTATAAAGAAGTTCTTCTCTACTACTTCCAGTATTGCATCAGTTTTATATCCAAGGTAGATGTGACTTCTTTCTCTATAAAGAAGTTCTTCTCTACTACTTCCAGTATTGCATCAGTTTTATATCTGGACATGAATCGCCTGGTAGTTTGATCAATTCCTAACCAAAAAGCACGAAAACTACAACCACCACAATAAAAATTCCATCATAAGCTTATGGTAACTCCAACAACAGAAGGTTAGAGAATGAAATGTTTCAAGTTATTAAAGCAATCATAACTTAAAGAGAGAAAGTAAGCAACAACTAATCATATAAAAACTTTTAATAATATATAAATATATATATTTACCTTGGCCACCTCATTTTATCTTCAATGAGCTTTTTGCCTTTTCTATCTTTACCTGCACAAATCACTTATGCTTTTCTTGATGCAATTGCATTGCGGCAAAGGAATCAAGTCTATTGTATCTGCTGGATAAGTGCAAATTAAGCTGCAGAAAATGCGGCCTTAACTTGCAGGGTATTTAATGGTTAAGGCCTTCTACTGTATCATCCAACAGAGGAATGATCCTTCTACTGTATCATCCAACAAAGGAATTCATCCTGCACAACTGCAGAGGCTGCCTTCTGAAATAAAAAAGCAAAACTAGTAAGTGTTGCACCAAATTTTTTGATTCAAAAGTTCCAGATGTACACTCACTAACCTTCAACCTTGTATCCCGACACAAAGGTATTTCAACGTCCGTGTCCAATATCGACTCGTATAAAACACGAGCGTATCTGCACCCAGAATGAACTATCCAATAGTACCAAAAACACGAATACGACTAGGCAATAAGATAACTAAAAAATGAGATAAACTATGTCTCAGATTTGGATCATACATCATTTTTCGTACGTGCGTGTGCCTCCACACGTATTGAACATGTACTAACATGGTGCCAGTATACCCTACATGGTTACAACGTCTTGGTTCATTTGGTCAACGACCATTACCAAGAGTATCAGAGTACTCAAAAATAATCCCAAGCCAACAAGGAATAAAATGTCTAGCAAGCTAATATTATCCAACGACATATCACTAAACCCAAGCAACATACTAAGAACATATATCCATTACCAACGGTAAAAAATACTCCCCACAACAAGTGATTTAGGAAGAGAAAATAAACAACATACTATGGAGCTATCACAGGAACAACCCAGCATATACGCAAGCCTCCAAACCAACATATATGCAACAGAACCACATTACCCATAGTCTAGAATGACACAAGGTCAAAATACACTCTGATACAACTACAAAGTCACCAAGCTGTAAAACATATTCTAATCTCGTCAGATACTACAAAATATGAATCTCATGAAGGGTGATCAAACCATGGTTCACAGATCAATGTTCGCAGTGTTGATCAATACCGGTAAGTATAGGCAGTATTGTACCTTTTTGGCATGTCTAATTTGATACTCACCCCGATCGATACATGTCGATACCAAATTGTGGTTCTCCTTCCTACTCAATTAAGAAAAGGAAAAGAGAGAAATATGGCAAAGAAAAAACAATATCGACACGATCCGGATGTGTTGACAATCAATATGCTCATACATATTGATATCATTCGATCCAAACTATTGTGAGGGTACTTTGTATAGGAAGTAAGTAATAAGAAACAATATCCACTGCGGATCAATAATTCAATAATGTTGAATATTGGTCCATTTAAAACTAATGGAAAACAACAAGTAATACATAACATTATTTCTAAATGCACCAAATATATTTTAAGTTTTAAAATTATTTCTTGTCTTTCTGAAACCAAGAACTATGAAACTCCGATCTGAAACTGCCGATACCAATACTAATAAGAAGGGTCAAAAACCGATTATGATCTCGATACAACAAAAACCGATTATGACAACAGACCATAATTATATAACAACCCAATAACCAATAGTATATGAAAATAACCCAACATAGCATGTGAATACCAGCCAACAATATGTTAATTTAAATACCAACCCAGCATATGTGAATTTCTTCACCCAACAGTAATACAAAACCCGACAGCAATACAGGAAGAAACCCATCCAACAAATATAATCCGTGATTTAGGAATCACTAAGATTCTCAAACCAAGATGATCAAAGGATCGTCACACAACGTTGAATCCGATAGGCATCAGCAATTCGACGACCCAATTTAGGTAGGGAGATCGAGACCCAAATATCATCATCAGATCGAGACCCAAATATCATCATCGACAGATATAAAACGAAAACAGAGATTCCAACCAAAAGTTTCAGAAATTATACCCAAATTAGTCAAAATCTGACGGGACGCCTCAGATTCGGCTACAACCGCGCGTCCAGCGTCTATATGGACTCGAGAATGCATCCTCGACACGTCATCACCGGCGTAGGAGCACACCTCAGAGTCGTCGCAGTATCTCGAGTACGGGTCACGGTCACATCATCTCGGAAGGGGCCAGTTGGTCAGGGAACAACGGCCACAGGAAAGGGGAGAGCTAGGGTTAGGGTTTTCTTCAAGGGGAAAAAGGGTCGACTACTCCAAAAGGGAGAAAAAGAGAGGAGGGTCGAGCGGGGAGCTCGTGGCCAGGGGGTCGACAGCTCGAGGGAAGATGGGAGTGAGCCAAGAAGGAGAGAGGCGGCTGGATCTCGGGGGCCGGCGATGAAGGAGGCCGGCTAGGGCACAGGGGGCACAGGGGGCACAGATATGGGGGCTCGAGGTAGGCGGCTGACGTAGAAGGGAGCCTCAGGAGGGTCTGATGGCCGGATCGACGGAGGTAGGTAGAGGCTCGACCACGGAGAGGCCGCGGAGGAGCTCGAGAAAGAGACAAGGGAAGCACGCACGGAACGGGAAGCGTCCACGGGAAGCACGGGCAGCAAGGTCGGCTCTGCGGGGAAGCACGGGAAAAGCCGACGGGTCGGGACTGAGCCGAAGAGCTCGCCGGAGCTAGGGTTTCCGGGGGGGTCGGGATGAAGAACATGGGAGAGGGGTTTAGGGCTGTGGAGAAAATCGGGGTCGGAAAGGAAGGGGGAAGAGGGAACGCTTGAAGTCGGCTGCGGGGATGAGAGGGGAGACGGCGGATTGCCGGAGAACAGGGTTAGGGCACGGTCGGGAGGGCTGTGGAAGTCGGGGTGGCTGACGAGATGGTCGGAAAAGAAGCTAGGGAAGAGGGCGGAGGAGAGGGGAAGACTTACAGGCTCGGTCGCCGGTCGGGGTTCGCCGGCCGGGGGAAGACTTCCACCGGAGGGGGAGCTCGAGAGGGAGAGGGATGGGGGAAGGAGGAAAAGAAGTATGTGGATGTGAAATATATAAGAAACCCTCGATTCCCAAATTTTGTTAAAACCGTCAAGAAAATTTTTTTTTGAAAAAATTACGAAAATGGCATCTGAAATGTGCGCGCCTTTTTTTTTGCACATGCATTACTTGACGGTTATCAGCAAACCGTCAAGTAATGCAATGGGTTTTCTTGACGCTTTGTATAAAACCGTCAAGTAATATGGTCAAATTTTAATATATAACAGAAAAATGGGTGTTTTGTTGACGTATGTCTAAAACCGTCAAGATAACTGCTTTCCTTGACGGTTTTGACCATACGTCAATAAATTGACCGTCAAGAAAGGTCATTTTTCTTGTAGTGCCAGGCCCGTAAATCGGGCAAAGCCTCACCCCTTGTCGCAGCTGTGCACAAAGAGGTGCCCGATTCTCCAGCCTCACCTCCACAGTTAGAAATGATGGTCATCCGACTCCCGAGATCCAGCCAGGAGCCAAAACCCGTCGTAGGGCCGATGTAATCAGATTGCCGAAATCCAATCAAAGGCAACAGGAAGATGTGAGCTCTCTATGACACCGATGGTGATCCGATTGCCAAAATCCACTCAAAGGCAATCGAAAGACACAAATTCCCTTGCCGAGCCAATTGTCATCCGTCTTCCCAAGACGAGCCGGCAACCAAGTGTTGATTCGACATCCTCAGGGAAGCCGATACCATAAACTGAACCCTTGGTGATCAAGTTGCCCAAGATAGCATCCCGACCTCCGATCATACAGGGGGTAGCCGAAGAGGATGTAGAACTCGCCAAGTACCTAGTTGCACAGGTGGATAGCGCCTCTCCTGATGATGTAATCCCTGTCGACAAAATTTCTTATTTCATCAATAAGAGGCTGCCATTGAACTATCCTGAGTGTAATAAACTCAATCTGATATATATTATGGGACTCGATCGGGACATTAAACTGCACACACAAGTGACAATCGTCCATACCGTGAACTGACTTGCTCCCATTAAAGATGCTACTTCCTAGTCCTAGGCAGAAGAGAAGGGGATCACACGATCAATTTTGGCCAAAAAAGGTCCTCGACCCTTCATGCCTCGAGAGTTTGATCTTGAACCCGATACTGTAAGGCTACCGCTCTACCTGTACAGTCCTCAGGCCAAGTACTTATTGCAAAAGCAGGGGTATGACATGGAGGCTACCCCAGGTCTGAATTACGGCAGCGGTCGGTGATCGCCTCTGTAGCTCTCAACTCCGTCTGGAAAACCTCGAGATTATTACGGTAAATCCAGACACGGCCTCGGGTATGTTACACCAGTAACAACGCCCGAGAGTTTCGATAAAGAATGCGAGTGGCACTCTCATTTGTCCGAGTCACCCACTTATGACTCTGATGGTAGGATTAGAGATATATTTAGACAGATATTATCTGTCAATATGACATCCGCTGATATCGAAGAGGAAGATCTACTCGAACCACTTGAGTTGGAGCCGTGGTCCAGCAACTAGATGCAAAATGGGAGAAACGCTTTGAACTTCGTGATCCTCCTACTGAAGACGTGGTCATACAAGTTAACGTCGGTGATGAATCCTCTCCAAAGTCAATCTTCATCAGTAAAAGCCGGACAGACGGCGAGCGAAAGTCATTATTGCAACTCGTCAGAGAATACATTGACGTCTTTGTTGGAGATATGAAGACATGCCAGGGTTAAATCTCGAGATTGTACTTCATAAGCTCAACATTTACCCGAACGCAAAACCAGTCAAACAATAGCAACGTCAGTTTCGTCCAGACTTCATGAACTCCATTGGAGCAGAAGTAAACAAGCTTATAGCTAGCGGTTTCATCCGTGAAGAGCAGCACCCAGACTAGGTAGCCAACATAGTACAAGTCATTAAAAATAATAGAAAGATATAGATTTGCATCGATTTCCGCAATCTGAATACGGCATGCCCTAAGGATGAATTCCCTTTTCCGATCATCAATATAATAATCGATAATACGTATGGCTTTGAGCGTATGTCCTTTATGGATGGCATTTCAGGATACAATCAAATCAAAATGTCTTCTGATGATGAAAAGCATATGTTATTCTGAACACCGATCGGCGTGTATTGTTATACGGTCATGCCCTTCGGCCTAAAGAACGTCGGTGCTATATATAAATGAACTATGAGCATCATCTTCAGAGATCATTTGCGTAAGACGGTGGAATGTTACGTTGACGATATCGTCGTCAAAAGTCGCTCCAAAAATGACCACATACATGATTTGAGAACAGTGTTCGACCTCATGCGAGCGCACAACCTGAAGATGAATCCCATCATGTCTTTCCTTGGCGTGTCCAGCGGGAAGTTCTTGGGCTTTGTCATTACTTTTCGGGGGATTCACATAGATCCCGATAAAACAAAACAATCATGGAGATGAGTCCACCGAGGAACCTCCTTGAACTTTGCAGCCTTCAGGGAAGACTAGCCTATATCAGGAGGTTTATGTCTAACCTCTCAGGGCGATGTCAATCCTTCACTTAACTCATGAGAAAAGGTATCTCTTTCATATGGAACGAGGAATGCCAGCGTGCCTTTAATGACATTAAGGAGTACCTGACGAATCTACCAATTCTGGTAGCCCCGGTCGCCGGAAAGCCCTTTCTGCTCTATGTACGGGCAATGGAACATGTAGGAACGAAATCGTAAAGTAGAATACTCTAGAGGGGGGTGAATAGAGTAGGCAGAGGAATATTGTTAATTAAAAATCTCGTTAGCAGTTAGATCACAGATATAATAATAATCATAAAATAAATGACAGTAATAAAAGAGTGATCAGAAGGCAAACGCAAATACCGAAATTTATACTGATATCCCTCTTGTGAGGACTAGTCTAGTCGAAATAACTCTAGCTTTCAGTTGAATCTACTATTGGAAAATCCCACAAGTTTTCATACTATAAAACCCCTATTTTTATTTGATTATTTATATTATTTTATTATTATATATATTGATTTTAGATCATCCGGTTTGTCTAATTCAGCCCGAACTGGGCTTGGACCAAACCCAAGGCCATGTAGGCACGCGAGAGACCAAAGTGGCCATGTAGACATATATTATGTATGTAGAAATATTTTCTAATTTTTTTAGAATTTTATGTACAATTTTTAATTATTTAAATATTTGTACTATTATTGGTATTCTGTTATTAAATAATATTTTGCAACACTGTACAAATTGTTCTGGACCCGAATTTGGAAGTGTGGGATGGGTTCATCCAAACCACCCTTGAGCAAAATTATTATTTTATTATTTTCATTTAAAGTTATTTTTAATAAAAATATATATTCACTTTACTTATAGGTTATTATTATTAAGTCTATTGTAAAGTAAATTTGTATATGTATATATATAGATGGGTTTAAATACATTAATTATGTGAATAGATAATATTAAATTGTTATTTAAATTGATGAAGATTTTTATGGTACATTTAGATATATACATAATATATATATATATATATATATATATATATATATATATATATATATATATATATATATATATATATATATATATATATATAAGATTTACTTAAGAATAATAAAAAAAAGTAATAGATAAATAAATAAAGCCATGGGTGGTCGGCCCCACCCGACCACCCACAACTAATTAGTAGCAGCAATAGCTGCGTTAGGAAGGTGGGACCAACCCATCCCCTTTAAAAAGCAGCAGCAACTGCACATAGATAGCCGACCCCCTCCCCCTTTGCATATATATATATAAGTTATAAATAACTTATAAATAACTTATATATATATATATATATATATATATATATATATTTATAAATAACTTATATATATATATATTTTTTTATATATAAATATATAAATAACTTATATTTTTTTATAAATAACTTATATATGTTTAGCAAAAAAACCCTAAACCAATCCTCTCTTCCACCTTCCTCCTCCTTCCTCCACCCTCGTCCACCTCTCTCCGACGAGCGCACTCAGCCTCGTACGCAACAACGTAGCCACGCGACAGCAGTCCCGTGACGACGACATCAACAACAACAACAGAATCAATACCAAGGTATCCCACTTCCCCGATCGAATTCTCTGTGAATTCTACTCCGTTTTTAGATCCGTAAATTTGTGTAGAAAGCCCACATGACCCTCTTTGAGATCCTCCAGGTGGATTTCGATATGGCCAACCAACCTGCTCGAAAAATCGAGACAAAGTTGGAGAAAAACCACTTTTCTGAATATTAAAAACTGTTTTGAAACATCAACTTGTCGGCCACTTTTCTCGCTTTCCATTAAACTTTCGTAAAAACTAATTGAAGGCAGTCAAAGACAACCTAACCAAGATTGTAACGCACCTTTTGGATTCACTTTTCATCTAGTATGTAGAAAGTTACACGTTGTTAAAGTTTTCCGAAAAACTGTAAATTCTGTTTTCAAAAAGTAGAGAAACACCCCGATACGACGTCCATCCCGACAAACCGGGTGACGTGGTTGCGCACTATACACATCGAAATGCGCATATGGATGTTGTCGACGTGTGGGAACTGATGGAACCCGATTTTGTTGCATGTGCGTGACGAAATCAATGCGTATCCGTCAAGATACCCCATATCGACCCTTTGCGAATTAAGTCACAACTTTTTGCACACTCATGATATCGCGATGAAACTTGTGCCACTGGATCAAAATATTTTTTTGGTCCTATGAACCAAGTTTGGTCCGATTCTGAGACCGTTGATCGAGACGCTATTTTGGCGGGCCCACAATCTCATTCAACGGACGATTTTGTGCATATAGCCCACCGAAATCCAAAATTGGACATACCATTGGGCTTGTTTCATCTAAATAAATCTGTAGACATATAGTTTGACGACTTTAGAGACCATAGATATTGGCACGTATTTTGGTGCAAAGCGGGTCCAACGACGAACATCGTTTTGATCCAAAATTACGATTTTGTCCCTGTTCCAGAATTTAACTTTTGGATAGGCGTTTCCTAGGTATATCTTATATTCCAAACTTGTTCGTAATGTTTGTTGCAGCATCCAGAGTCATCTGCGGGATTTGGCTTTTTTTTGCTTCGTTTATTTGTCTGTTCGAGCTACTGGATTATTCTCTTTTGTACATAACCTCAGGCAAGATATCTTGCCATTATACTTTTTATTTTTAGTTTGCATTTTATTACATATCATTGTTCATTTATTTTTAGTTCTTGATTTTCTGCCTGCTCAGTGATATTAGATGTACTTTGTTATTTATCCTTTGGTTGCATATGGACCTAGAGTTAAGGGACTACCGTTGTAGTGTATTGCATATACCTTGACACAGTTGTATCACGAGAATGTGTGAGATGAGTAGCATATAGAGGTTCTTGTGTGTGGGCTGATCCCCCATGTGCATGCGTTAGGGCTAACTGCTAATAGAGGCATGTTAGGAGACTTAGCAGTTAGTAGAGATACATGGTCGTGGATGCGACTTGACAGGTACATTGGGTGGGGAAAACATTTCCTTGTCGTATGGACTTCGATTGCACTTCCCTTATAACCCGGAAGCTCCGCTGGAGATACGGGTATGAGCCTCTCAGGTTGGCCACTGTCGTTTTTGAATGTCATGCTCTTAGGTCACTGGTGCCAAAGTGGGGACTATACCAGATCCCATTTACAGCCAGGGCTCATGCGACAAAAGGTTTGTTCTTAACTGTATGTTCACTTTAGTATGGTTAGAGTACCTTATTTATATCTTGTCCCTTTCTTTGATTGTGGCATATTTTATATTCAGTATTTATATGACATGTTTATGTATCTTGTTACGTCCCTCTGAGTACATGGTTATCTCTCCAGGTGTGTGCTTCTGTGATTTTGTAGGTGTTCTAGCCAAGGCCGTGATCTTCTCCATTCTTTCGAAGACGATTGTACTTGGTTCGTCTCGTTATTTTATCGATCACTTCTTGTATGTTTTATTTGGGATAGTTGGTAGTAGACTTTGTCTCCGCCCAACGATTGTATACATGACAAATTTAAAAGTTGATTTTATATTATTTATTTATCTACTGGATGAGATTTAGTTATTATGGTTCTACTGTATTTTACAGCTTATGTATACGTACGAGTTGCCATATATTGGAGTATACTTTGTATGTATACAGCTGGCATGGATACGTACCTAGTCCTAAGTATTTTGGGACTGGAGCGTTATATATTTTTGTGGTGGCCCATGCAGGTCAAGTTTATCACTTTGGTTACGTTACTGTACCAATGTAAGCCTGCAACATAGGATTAGAATCTAGGAATCTCATCCATACAGCTTGACCTCTTCCCTTGGCTTCAAATTCCGAACTCTTGTTCGACCTCCTTGAACTGCATCTTGCTTGATTCCTTTCTACAATCGATTCTTATTTTCGTGCTTAGTGTCAACTATGAAGATGACTACACTAGTATATGCTCATAGGTCAAACACATGGCTAGAATGGTTATATTGGCAATTGAAATACATTTAAGACTAATTGAGTTAAAAGTTTTTTTTAAGAGTGTGATTTAATGATTAGTAATTTGTAAAGTAGGATACTACTAAGGAAGGTTTTAATCTTGAGATTTCTAATATAGTAAACACCATAGGATTGATACTGCAGAAAAAAAAAGAGATAAAATCTTTATACTATTGATTTAAGAAATTGATTGGTTTTTTGAGATTTGATATTTATGATTTATTGGGTTATAGTTATAATTCTTTGCACAAGTATAAAATTTATTTGCTTTTCGAATTGTGATATTTATAATTTTTGGGTGATAGATATACATCTTGGAACAAATATAAAATTTATTTTAATTTCGAGTTTTGATAATTTATTGGATTACAATTATGCACCTTTGCACAATTAAAAATTTGGTTTGAAAATGATCTTAGCTTTTAAAAATGGCCGTAGGAATTATTTAAATTTGCGTTGTACAACTTACGATTTTTGTGTTTAGTAACTTTTAAATTTTAAGTAGAAGTAATGAGGGTGAATTTTGGTTTAAAATATTTGAAAGTTTTGAAAACGAATTTTGAAATTTTTTTATTTTAAATGGTGTTCTATGATTGAGGATTACAAATCTATTTAGATTTTGGTAAAAAAAATATTTTGACTGATAAGATTATTTGAAAATTTAGTTTAATGTGAGATTGCTAATATTAAAATTTTGGAAGAATTTCGAAGGATGTGATGGAAAGTTATTTTGATTGATTAAAGGAAGTTACCATTTAGAAGTTTTGATTGTATTGGAATAACTTAGCATGAATAGAAGTTAAAATTGTTGAGTGCATTGAGCTAAATTTTTGAAATTGCTTTTAATATGCTAAGAGTTTTATTGTGAGTTATTTGAAAATTTTGGAGTATTAAATTTTTGAATGATTGTAAAATTTTTATGGATTCGTAAATTTTGAACTCTTGAGTTAAATAGTTGAATTTAAACGTTAATTTTGGAAAAGGTTAGTAGTAACGTGAAATTTTTTTGCTTGAGATTTATGAGAGTGATTTAAATTTTTATGATGAATTTGAACGGCTTGGAGTGAATACAAATTTTGGTGGTTTATTTTTGAAAGTTTAATTTTAAAACTTTTGGAGGAAACTTGAGTTAAATTTTAATGGTAGGCCCCAAGATAACCCTACTGAGTATTCCACACTAATTGCCATGTCACCCATGACCATGATAGTAGTATATACACAAGTGTTGTTAGTCATCTATCCATCTATGTGACTGTATTTCCACCTCGGCTTACTCGACCTTCCTTCAATTCTAGATCTTTTAATTGCGACCTTCTAACCCACTTGCAATTTGGTTATTGATTTAATGGTCCCTAACTGTATTCATCTAGGAGACTATCTTCTCTCCGGAATTGTGTTCCTAAATTTTTTTGGATTCTTTTATTAATTTTATTTCATGCTTTAACTTGATCTTCTTTATTTTGTGCATTAATTATCACCTCGTGGACTCCCACTTTCTATTTTCGATCTTCTGGCGTCCCCTACCATGACTTGCATATTTGGAGTACAACACTACACTTTTTTTTCCAACAAATTTTATATATAAGACCTAGACGAGCCCACCTTCCTGTAGACATATCATGTCCCACCAAAACCCATCTCTTTGTACTATATTTCTTGATATGACCTTATGGTCAAAATGGCCAAGCTATAATCTTTACCATGATACCGATATATTTTCGACCACGGATAGGAATTCAACCTCGACTCAATTCTTTCGACCCGACATATGATTGTGTCCTACTAAATTCTTTAAATGCTTAAATTTGTATTTTATCTTAATTGCTTGACCCATTGTCCCATGATACTATTAGTTTAACTCTTGTAAGTTGGGTAGAATACCTCACGGCCCAACAAAGCCTTTGTTCTTGTGACCAATGATGATAAGTTTGCTTAGACTATAAGTTCAGAGGACCCTAACTTAGCTAGTCAACCAAGACAACTGTATAGGCCCAAACTTCGGGCGAGCCTTGATTTTAAAAGATCTTGGACTATTTAAAATTCCTTCATCAGTACCTCCCTTGCTCATATTCTGACTATCTCATGCTGCTAATGTAGCTTCAGTTTTGCAAGCTTATTTCGTTATCAAGCTTGATCATGACATATTTTATTGGGTGCACCTACTAACATATTGTCTAATCAGAACCGGTGCATGATGGTCTGATCAACCTATTGCACTTTGGTTCGCTTATAACATATTATTCTATGTGGATGAAGACATAGTAAACTTGCCTTAGAGTCTCATCCACGACAGCCTTGACAATTTCGTTTTGAATTATTTTGTCGCATATGAACCTCGCATTCGTACTCAATAGCACCGTCTTTGAAACCTTGGTTGTTCTTCCCTTTACTTAGTTTAGAAAGACAAGGCACCGTACTTGCTAGATAGACTCAAGGTATCATCTTTGGTTGCCTTATCAGTTATTTATACACAAATTTAGATAGCCACCGACCGACTCATGTGGCTGTATCCTCGCCTTTAACTACCCCTCATTCCTCAACCCTAGAATTGTTTTCGTGCCCTCCCAATTATTCTTGAGCACTCGAAAATGATTCTAATCTTTCACTTAAATCCAACTCTCAATCAAGACGATTAGTATCCAGTTTTCTCGAGGAAGCATATCTCCTAAACGTCTAATTATTCTCTTTGATCTACTCAATTCCTTATTACCCTCCAAATGAGATTATCGAAATTTTGCTACCTTCATTAGAAACCCTTATTCAATTCCATAACCATGATATATTTTTGTATATATATCAACCCCACAATTTTCTATGGCATGGTGGTATTGAACGTCGTTTTATCGCCTCCATCAAAATTTAATTGTATTTTGGTATTGACGAACTCTTCCTATCCCTCAACCCTGTCTACCCTATTCATCCTAAATTTCGAGGACGAAATTCTTGTAAGTTGGGTAGGATGTAAAACCCCTATTTTTATTTGATTATTTATATTATTTTATTATTATATATATTGATTTTAGATGATCCGGTTTGTCCAATTCAACCCAAACTGGGCATGGACCAAACCCAAGGCCATGTAGGCACGTGGGAGACCAAAGTGGCCATGTAGACATATTTTATGTACGTAGAAATATTTTCTAAATTTTTTAGAATCTTATGTACAATTTTTAATTATTTAAATATTTGTACTATTATTGGTATTCTGTTATTAAATAATATTTTGCAACACTGTACAAATTGTTCTGGACCCAAATTTGGAAGTGTAGGATGGGTTCATCTAAACCACCCTTGAGCAAATTTATTATTTTATTATTTTCATTTAAAGTTATTTTTAATAAAAATATATATTCACTTTACTTATAGGTTATTATTATTAAATCTATTGTAAAGTAAATTTATATATGTTTATATATAGATTGGTTTAAATACATTAATTATGTGAATAGATAATATTAAATTTTTATTTAAATTGGTGAAGATTTTTATGGTACATTTAGATATATACATAATAGATTTATATATATATATATATATATATATATATATATATATATATATATATATATATATATATATATATATATATATATATACATATATATATAAGATTTACTTAAGAATAATAATAAAAAAGTAATAGATAAATAAATAAAGCCATGGTGGTCGGCCCCACCCGACCACGCACAACTAATTAGCAACAGCAATAGTTGCGTTAGGAAGGGGGACCAACCCATCCCATCCCCTTTAAAATGCAGCAGCAGCTCCACATAGATGGCCGACCTCCTCCCCCTTTGCATATATATATATAAGTTATAAATAACTTATATATGTTTAGCAAGAAAACCCTAAACCAATCCTCTCTTCCACCTTCCTCCTCCTTCCTCCACCCTCGTCCACCTCTCCCCGGCGAGCGCACTCAGCCTCGTACGCAACAGCGTAGCCACGCGATAGCAGTCCCGTGACGACGATATCAACAACAACAATAGAATCAACACCAAGGTATCCTACTTCCCCGATCGAATTCTCTGTCAATTCTACTCCGTTTTTAGATCCGTAAATTTGTGTAGAAAGCCCACATGACCCTCTTCGAGATTCCACAGGTGGATTTCGACATGGCCAACCAACCTGCTCGAAAAATCGAGGCAAAGTTGGAGAAAAACCACTTTTCTGAATATTAAAAACTGTTTTGAAACATCAAATTGTCGGCCACTTTTCTCGCTGTCCATTAAACTTTCATAAAAACTAATTGAAGGTAGTCAAAGACAACCTAACTGAGATTGTAACGCACCTTTTGGATTCACTTTTTATCAGTATGTAGAAAGTTACACGTTGTTAAAGTTTTTCGAAAAAACTGTAATTTCTGTTTTTAAAAAGTAGAGAAACACCCCGATATGGCGTCCATCTCGACAAACCGGGCAACGTGGTCGCGCACTATACGCATCGAAAGGCGCGTTTGGATGTTGTCGACGTGTGGGAACTGACGGAACCCGATTTTGTTGCATGTGCGCGACGAAATCAATGCGTATCCGTCAAGATACCCCGTATCGACCCTTTGCGAATTAAGTCACAACTTTGTGCACACTCATCATATCGCGATGAAACTTGCGCCACTGGACTCAAAATATTTTTCTGGTCCTGTGAGCCAAGTTTGGTCCGATTCTGATACCGTTGATCGGGACGCTATTTTGGCGGGCCTACAATCCCATTCAACGGACGATTTTGTGCACAGCCCACCGGAAGCCAAAATTAGACATACCGTTGGGTTCGTCTCATCAAAACAAATCTGTAGACATGTAGTTTGACAACTTTAGAGACCGTAGATATTGGCACGTATTTCGGTGCAAAGCGGGTCCAACGACGGATATCGTTTTTTACCCGAAATTACGATTTTGCCCCTATTCCAGAATTTAACTTTTGGACAGGCGTTTCCTAGGTATATCTTATATTCCAAACTCGTTCGTGATATTTTTTGCAGCATCCAGAGTCATCTGCGAGATTTGGCTTTTTCTTGCTTCGTTTATTTGTCTGTTCGAGCTACTGGATTATTCTATTTTGCACATAACCTCAGGCAAGATACCTTTCCATTATACTGTTTATTTTTAGTTTGTATTTTATTATATATCACTGTTCATTTATTTCCAGCTCTTAATTTACTGCCTGCTCAATTCTTGATTTGTCTGTTCGATGAAAGATTTGTTCTTAACTGCATGTTCACTTTAGTATGGTTAGAGTACCTTATTTATGTCTTGTCCTTTTCTTTGACTTGTCCTTTTCTTTGATTGTGCCATATTTTATATTCAGTATTTATATGGCATGTTTATGTATCTTGTTACGTCCCTCTGAGGACCTGGTTATCTCTCCAGGCGTGTGCTTCTGTGATTTTGCAGGTGTTCTAGCCAAGGCCGTTATCTTCTCCATTCTTTGGAAGACGATTGCGCTTTGTTCGTCTCGTTATTTTATCGATCACTTCTTGTACATTTTATTTGGGATAGTTGGTAGTGGACTTTGTCTCCGTCCAACGATTGTATACATGACAAATTTAAAAGTTGCTTTTATATTATTTATTTATCTAGTGGATGGGATTTAGTTATTATGGTTCTACTGTATTTTACAGCTTATGTATACGTACGAGTTTCCATATATTGGTGTATACTTTGTATGTATGCAGCTGGCATGGATACGTACCTAGTCCTAAGTATTTTGGGACTGGGGCGTTACACATACGAAGTCCTTGTAACTTCTACAGACGCGAGCTTTGATACAAAGAACTCGACCAACTTCAATTGTGAAGAGTTGTATCTTCAATCGCTCTGAAACTTCTAGACCGCACCGCACTGGCAAATCGACTAGAGGATTGTAACTGGCTTGGGATTTGAAAATGGAAGCTTTTAGAACTATTTGGAAGAAATGTAAGCTTTTAGAAGTAAAGAGATTGAAAGTGAATTGGTGATTTGAAATGATCTAAATCCTTCTCCATTTATAGTTTTTCCAAAGACAGATTTCTGACAGAATTCGGGCAGAATTCTAACAGAACTCTTTGTAACAAACCGCAACTGAAGGGTGACCAAGTTCAAAATCAAACGTTCACATAACGTTCAACTTGTCCGAACTCTGGCCGAACTCTAGCCGAACTCTGGCCGAGTTCTGTCAGGATTTTGTTAGTTGATTTTAAGAAAAATAGTTTTGGCTTTTTGAAAAGTCCTTCAGAAGCTTTTTGTAAAATAAATATTTTTCAAAAATATAGGTCATTTTAAAAAGATAGGTCAGTTTTGAAAAATGATTTTAGGATAGCCTATTTGCCAGTACGACTTGGTGTACAATATATTCCTAGACACAATAAAATAAAAAATTATATTGCTTTGAAGGAAATACATTCTGAGTGGCAAACAGCTTCAGTCTTGAACAGAGTAGATATCCATCTTGATCAATATCCAAAAAGTCGTAGGTAAACATCTGAATTAACTTGTATTTATATCGAGACAGAGTTTGATCAATTATTAAAATCAGGTTTGACCATGACCAATGGGCCAACAATCTTTCCTATTTTGATAATTGACAAACCTTGCCGATACAACATCTTGGTTTGGATCAATTCAAAAGTGTAATACCTTCGGTACAGAAAAGGGGACAAAATTGTTCATAACCTATATTCATATGATGTTAGATCCTATTTCTCTCTCGTTGTCACTTAGCAAAATAATTGCAAAAGAGAAAGCTCTCCCGCAATAAATGCATAAGTAACAAACAGTGAAGAAACACAATAAAAATATATAATCAAACATTCATCACAGGCATGGAATAATCATTTTGAAAAGATATTAAATATTGCATAAACAACACAGGCATGGTATTTGTCACAGGCAAATAAAATGCTAAGCTGAATAAGTGAACTAAATGAAACATATGCCAAACTGAGGCATAAAAATATGTCTATGAAGAGTCACAGATCATAAAAATAAAGAGTACTGATAATATCTTAGAATGTCAGAGCATTTCCAAGTAAACATAAGACAGAAATAAACAGTATCTAACAGTAATATCTCAAAAATCATCATTCTCATCGGCTGCAGTATCAGTATGTCCAGATGGACCAGCTCCAGAAGTACCAGCTCCAGAAGTATGAGGAGTGGCACCAGAAGTACGATACCAATCATATGCGTTTCCTGGCTGGAACAGAGAGTGGACCACCTCATCGTCAATACGGTAGCCAGAAACAGAAGGGTCTCGAGGAAGAGAGCTAGCAGAGTGACCCGTCTGCGCAAATCTCAGATCAGCGAAGGAGTTGGTAATAGCCTGGAACCGAGTCACGTCACAGAACTCATATTCCCTGGAAGTGTCAACATAAAATGACTGCAGATCTGATAGGTGCTGATGAATACCCTTAAATGTTATAGGGTAAGAATGAAGAGGACCAGGTGCTGTGGGAGTAGGGACAGGAGGAGCAAGTGCAGTAGGTGGAGGAACAGTGGCAATGCTGCGACGAGAGAGTTTGAGGAACTTGGGCTCAGGGTCAAGAGCACAAGTGGATAAGTCAATATCAAATTTCTGAAAGATACGTGGGATGATCATCGCATAAGAGAGGTTGCAGTCTCTTTCGCGACATCTACCCATCATCTGAATGATAGTCTTAGGGGAAGAAAAATAAATCCCCTTAAGAATGTGATATAAAGCTGAAAGCTCAAGTCCAGTGACATCATCTTTTGAAGTGGATTTTGGAAGTAGAGTAGAATAGATGATGCGATGTAATTCGTAGTTAAACAAGTTCAAGTTATTGGTCTTGAACTTTTCAGGACGAACAAGTGCGGGCGCTCAAAGCTCATTCTTGAAACTAACGAGAGTCGTACCATAGGGGAAATCGAAATCAGTGATGTCATCGAGCGGGACACCTTCGTTTGGAATACCAAGGATTTTTGCTAATATTTCATCAGTAAACTCGATATCTATCATTCCGATACGTGTTCTCGCGGTAAAAGGGTCTAACACAAAATTATAGTAAAATAGTCTAATGGCATTAGTAGCTATAGGAAACTGTAAAGTAGCAAAGTGTAGTAATCCTAATGCCTCAAAGTAAGAATGGTGTTCTGGAAAGACAGTCCATTTGATCGGAGATCCGGTGCAAATAGTACGTATAATGAAATCAGCATACCAAAGTAGGGCTTGGTCGAAAGTTTTAAAATAAAACTCGTCCGATGCACCGTCATCCGATTGGACCAGAGAAAAGAAGGAATCCGTATACGGATCCGAAGATGATGCCTCTTCACTGACGTTTGTCTTCTTCCTCTTGAAAGGATTGAATCCCTTAGGCATTCTATCCCAATAACTAGAAACCCTAAAAATTGGAAAGTGGAGGAGAGAAGGAATTATACCTTCTGAAAATCAGGTATGCTGTAGAGAACGAGATTCTCCGCACGAATCCGAATTTTGGACAAAGATCTCCACGCGGATTGGAAGAAAGAAGGTGGAGAAGAGCTAGGGTTTTCGGGGATGGCTGCTGCTGTTTTGATGATGTTTGGAAGAATAAAGAAGAGGGGCCTCGGGTTCTGACTGGTACATATATATACCCAGCCGAACTCTGGCCGAATTCGTACCGAACTCGGGCCGAATTCGCCAAGGGTTGCCTGGCTATATATGTATATAGAAAATAATAATGATGGGGCCACATCTTTTTCATTAATTCGTTTGAAATATTTAATTCAGAGTTTAGTTATTTTAAATCTCAAAATAATATAATTAATATTATTTTATAAATTAATATTCTTTACTCAGCATCTGTCTCAGATTAGCTGTACGAGTACTGTCCCAGCTAACGGATGTTCACCGGGGAACTCTTAAGTACCGCTTCGCTTCGACCGTAGTCGTGGTGACAGACAGACTCTTTTTAGGCTTGTCTCGAAAATAGTTAATGAGTATCGAATAAATTAATTAATAAAATAAAATTGATTAATATTATTGATATCTAAAATTCCTAATTCTTGACGTAAATAATTGAAACGATCTTCCGCTAGAGGTTTTGTGAGTATGTCAGCTAATTGATTTTGTGTGTCTATGTATACAAGGTCTATATCTCCATTTTGTTGTTGATCTCTAATAAAGTGATGTCTAATCTCGAGATATTGAGTACGAGAGTGACTGACTGGATTCTTAGTCAAATTAATAGAACTAGTGTTGTCACAGAAAATGGGTATGTGTGTAAAATGCAATCCATAGTCTTCTAAAGTTTGCTTCATCCACAAAATTTGTGTACAATAACGTCCTGCGGCGATATACTCAGCCTCGGTTGTTGATAATGCAACAGAATTTTACTTCTTGCTAAACCAAGAGACTAGAACTTCTCCTAGAAAATAACATGTGTCGTTAGTGCTTTTTATATCTACTTTGCATCTAGCAAAATCAGCATCAGAATAACCGGTTAGGTCAAATAATGTGGTTTTGGGATACCATAAGCCGACAGAAGAAGTGCCTTTAAGGTATCGGAAGATACGCTTAACTACGCACAAATGTGATTCCTTAGGATTAGCTTGAAAGCGAGCACATAAGCAAATACTAAACATAATGTCTGGTCGACTAGCAGTTAAATATTGTAAGCTACCGATCATACCTCGATACTTACGTATGTCGACAGGTTTGCCTTGTTCATCAATATCAAGCTTGTGAAGTTTCCATTGGAGTGCTAAGTGGCTTTATTGCTTCCATGTCGAACTTCTTTAACAGATCCTTTGTATACTTTGCTCGATTTATGAACGTCCCATTGTTAGTTTGTTTGATTTGCAGTCCGAGAAAGAATTTTAGCTCTCCCATCTTGCTCATCTCAAACTTATTCTGCATACACTTTGAAAATTCTTGACAAAGAGATTCATCAGTAGATCCGAAACTAATATCATCTACATAGACTTGAATGAAAAGAATATTATTATTTAAAGATTTTATAAATAATGTAGTGTCAACCTTTTCCTTTGAAAAATTGTTATCAAGTAGAAAAGAGCTTAGACGATCGTACCAAGCACGAGGGGCTTGTTTCAAACCGTTTAAGGCTTTCTTCAACTTGAAAACATATTCATGAAATTTGAAATCAGTAAACCCGGGAGGTTGAGCTACATAATTTTTTTTTTCATAAAACCATTTAAAATGCGCTTTTGACATCCATTTGAAATAACGTAAAATTAAGAAAACATGCAAATGCACATAACATACGAATGGATTCTAATCTCGCAACTGGGGCATAAGTCTCATCGTAGTCGATACCTTCTTCTTGATTGTATCCTTGAGCTACGACTCGAGCCTTATTACGAGTCACTAAACCATTCTCGTTCAGTTTGTTTCGGAATACCCATCGGGTGCCAATGATCGGATGATCAATAGGCTTGGGAACAAGTTCCCAAACTTGATTTCGTTCGAATTGGTTTAATTTCTCTTGCATAGCAGCTAACCAAAAATTATCACTACATGCTTCATCTATATTTTTTAGTTTAAACTGCGAAACAAAAGCAACACAAGAAGCTATATCTTTATTAGAGGAACGAGTAATTTCACCCTGGGTAATCTCACAAATTACCAAGTCCTTTGGATGATTAGCCAAGAATCTGATCTCTTTTGGTGTAGTCTCAGGATTGCTAGTTCCAGCTTCTTTGCTTGGAGGTTCATCTGATGCTTGATGTGATGGTTCTGCATCTTTGTGTGAAGGTTTTGCAGTAGCTGTACTTGGTGTAATTATGGCTTCATTGTCATCATCGTCTGAGTGTGGATTTAGCTCATCAAACTTGATATTGATTGATTCTTCGATGATCATGGTTCTTTTGTTGAAGACTCTGTATCCTTTGCTCTTTGTTGCATAACCTAAAAATATACCTTCATCGGTCTTTTCATCAAATTTACTCAAATTATCTTTAGTATTAAGAATAAAACATTTACAACCAAAAATCTTGAAATATGAAAAATTTGGTGTTCAATCAAACTATAGTTCATAGGGAGTATAGGTCGAATTAGAACCCTATTGAGAATATAGCACACTGTATTGACAGCATCAGCCCACAAGTATCTAGGTAGACTAAACTGGTTTAACGTTACTCTAGCCATTTCAGATAGAGTTCTGTTCTTACGTTCCATAACTCCATTTTGTTGCAGAGTCCTAGGGTAAGAGAATTCATGCAGATAATCGTGTGTGTCACAAAATTGCTTAAATTTTGCATTCTCAAATTTGCCTCCATGATCACTACGAATGCGAGTAATCATGAACCATTTTTCATTCTGTACTTTCTTGCAAAAGGTGACAAATTTTGATAATGCATTGTTCTTCCGTGCAAGAAAATAAACCCATGTATATCTAGAAAAATCATCTACAATGACAAATGCATATAAGTTACCACCTAGACTAGCAATTCTACTTGGATAAAATAAGTCCATATGCAACAGTTGCAAAGGTCTAGTGGTACTTATAGCGTTCTTGGATTTGAATGCGGATTTGGTATCTTTATTCATTTCAAATTTACTACATACCGTATCCTTCTTGAAGGAAATGTCCGGTAAGCCGTGTACCAACTTCTTTGTAGATAGTCTTGAAATTGTATCCATGTTTGCATGACCGAGTCTCATATGCCATAGTTGACTCTCAACACTTTTGGCCATCAAACATCTACCTGCTTTGTTAGCATCTTCCAATAAATAGAAAACATATATGTTGTCTTCCCTAATACCTTCAAATATAGTACTACCAGTTGTACTATCAACTATAGTACATTTATCTTTTACGAAGTTAATGCCATAACCTGATAAGCTAAATGGCTTATGCTGAGCAGATTATGTTTTAACTCAGTAACTAGACAAACATCTTTAATCACTGGATAGGGAGGCCTTACCAATGTCACCGATACCGATTATGTACCCTCTTAAATTATTATCGAAGGAGACGTATCCTACTTTATTCTTCTTCGACAGTGTTGCGAATAATAAAGCGTCACCGGTCATGTGCCGTGAGCAACCGTTGTCGAGGATCTATTTGCTCCTAGCATGTGAAGGGCGTTCTACCTAAAAAACTATTTGCAGATGAAACTCTTGGTACCCATTTCTTGTAGGGTCCTTGTAGAAGCATGAAAAAGAACACGAAAAAGTCCATGCGGCTCAGACTAGGAAAACCCATGCGGCTCAAAACGAACGTAGTCTTATGCGGTCCAAAGAAACTCCCAGAGCTTCATGCGGCTCAAAAGTCACCAACATAGACATGCGGCTCAAGTAAGGCCACGTGGCCTTATGCGGCTCGCTTCTACAGCTGGCCATTAAGCAGCGGCCCTATTTAATGCTCTGACACAAGTAGACAGCTCTGACACAAAGGAGAACTGACGGCTCTGACATAAAGCTGCAATAAAGGCAGACTCCTAGGAAAATAAAGGAAATCTCTGACACAATCCATCAAACCCCAAAATTTTCCATGTTACTTTGACACGTGGCCAGTCGCATGCGGCTTAGGCAGAGGTCACCCCATGCGGCTCACTGGGACTATCTTCATGCGGCTCACTGAGAAGCCACCCATCATGCGGTCGCCCACGCTCATGCGGCTCAGATCATGGGGACCATCTTCATAAGGCTCAAATGTTTAGAGGCCACGTCCATGCAGCCTTGTCACGTGGTCGGCCTTATGCGGCTCAGTGGGAAACCATCCTCATGCGGCTCAGATTTCCTAAGTAGCTCACAGTTAAGACACGTGGCAGAATATCAGTTTCCCCTGTGTCCCTACGGCAAGCAGCAAAATGATAGTGGGACACGTGGCATCAAATCAATCAAGATTCATCAACAAATCTGTCACGCCCCAGAACCAGAATACTGGAGAGCGGGGGCAGACATAGCCAGCTACGTATATTGAAATAGAATACATCTCAACTATACGGTCACGGCTGTCTAGATATGAGGGTTTACTACAAGCCAACAGTCTCTTAAGGTCAAGCCTATTGTCTCAATCTCAAGCAAGTAATATAATTACAAGATGTATGATCATTAAATATACAATAAAAGGCGTCCCAAATATTACATATCAGCTGATCATGAAGCTAGTCGTACAAAATGTTAGGACTAGCAAGAGTTTAAGTCATACATGATCAACCCTAGGATTTGTTAATTATGTTTACATCCCGTAGGCAGACAGTAAGTAAAAGTGCATCGAGCTAACAGGTGCTCGTCGGCTAAACGCCTCAAAAGAATAAATTTACAATAGAGTGAGCGAAACAAAATAGAAAACCCACTCGTAGCCCGGGTTCCTTCTAGTCGCCACTATTGGGCTGGAAGCTTGGAAGATCCTCGGGAGCTGCTCCGAAATCTGGCCACACAAAACCAGCTGGGTCAACCCCAGAAAGAGCAAGTGCCACAAGGGGGCCACGAAATAAGAACAAAAGCCAGCATTAACACAAGAAGATATAATATTAAAAACTAGAATTTACGAAAACATGTCAGGATGATATACGACGAGATAACCATGGAACTATTCCGATAGCCAGGTTACAACCCGTAAACCAAACAAGGACCAGGGTTGTAACCCTTCATCTGAACAGAACTTGGTTTCCCACCATTTATCGGCAAGATAATAATGTAAGAAATCAGGACAGGGAGCAATCTTGTACTGGATCAAGACATGGCTAGACTGGTTATACCTCATTCAATCAATCACGGCCAAGCAGATACTACGGCTTACTACTTTAACTAACTAGGGTTATCACAGGCCTAATTACTAACAAGATGCAGTGAGATTGTTCCACAGCCACAAGCCCTGCAGACCATCCAGGTTACCCAGGTCGAAAGTTAGGGGTTGAATTCAGGTGGGTACATCGCCCAGAAGACAAATGTACCCTTAGGTGACTTAGAGGGTGCAACACGCGACGGTGTGCTGGAAATGTGCCCTACTCGACGACAGGCTACAGATCCCAAGAGCGCCCAGGTAACGGGATTGCCTGTAGCTGTGTCATCTCTTCATGACTACTGAGTTATTCTAGTTATTAACCTTAATCCATTTTAGTAGGTGCTCCTGACCGTGGTACTCAGGAGTCCCATCCTAGACATGATGCAAGACAGGACAAGTGGATTTAACAAGCAAGCACGAAGAACCACCCACGGTATCAATGCAAGTCAAGTTAAGTTATCAAGATAAATCATGTCAGGGTACTTGTCAGGAGTGCGCCACGACGGGCCACTATAATGTCAGGTTGGTCATGTCAGGAGTGCACCACCACGGGTCACTGTCGTGTTATGCAAGTTCCTTGTCATACCAAGCCATGTACAATAGTCATTCCAAACATATTAAGTAAAATCAAGTTCATGACAAAAGGTGTAAGGATATAAAATGGACGTAAAATATATAATAAAATATCAATATATAGGGCTATAGAAAAGCCAAGCTAAAAGAAATAAACCAAAACTCCAAGAGCCAATGGATTAAGCAAAGGGATCAAGGGGCAGCATACGAAAAAGTCACGCACGCTGAGAGCAGCGTAGGTGAAAAGTCACGCACGCTGAAGGGAGCAGTGTACGTGAAAGTCACGCACGCTACAGGAAGCAGGGTACGTGAAAGTCACGCACGCTGAGGGAAGCAGCATACGTAAAAGTCATGCACGCTACAGGGAGCAGCTGCATGAAAAGTCACGCACGCTCAAGGGAGCAGTGTACGTGAAAGTCACGCACGCTCAAGGGAGCAGCTGCGTGAAAGTCACGCACGCTCAAGGAAGCAGCTGCGTGAAAAGTCACGCACGCTGAAGGGGAGCAGCTGCGTAAAAAGTCACGCACGCTCAAGGGAGCAGCTGCGTGAAAGGTCACGCATGCTCAAGGGGAGCAGCTGCGTGAAAAGTCACGCACGCTCAAGGAGAGCAGCTGCGTGAAAAGTCACGCACGCTCAAGGGGAGCAGCTGCGTGAAAAGTCACGCACGCTCAAGGGAGCAGCTGCGTGAAAAGTCACGCACGCTCAAGGGGAGCAGCTGCGTGAAAAGTCACGTACGCTCAAGGGAGCAGCTGCGTGAAAGGTCACGCACGCTCAAGAAAGCAGCGTACGTGCAAAAGCGCGCAAGCAGAGAGCTGCGTACGCGTAAAAATATGCACGCAGGGTCTGGGTCTTCTTCTCCATGGCTGAGAAGAAGCTCCAATGGCTCCAAAACTTCAAAACCTCATAACTTGGCTATCCGAACTCCAAATCCAGATTTTCAAAGTTCTAACCAGGGTGGAATTGAATGCTCTTCCACATGGAAATATCAAAAACCCATAAAATCCAACTTAAGTAGCTCAAACCATGCAAAATCCGAAAATAGATATAACTTAGATCTACAACAATGGAGGCTCCAAATCACAAAAACCCAAGTTCTAATGTTGATCACCATGTCCTAATCTATCAAATGGACAAGGAAAAGAGGGTTCTCATGTAGTGGCAAGATGCACTTGCCTAGGGTTGGGAGAGTTGTGTAGAGGAAGGAGAGAAGAAGAAGAAGAAGGAAATTAATGGTGGTGGTAATGAAGAGAGAGAGAGTGGTAGGTGGGGATATAAAGAGGGGGAGTTGCGGTGGGGATGAGGGGTAGCATAAGCTAAGGTGCTCCAATACATAAACCAAACCGAACCAACCCAATAAAATCGAGCCAAGCCAAAACCCAAATACGAGAAATACCGAAATTCCATAAGTTGAGAAAATAAAAATACATGCCAAAATCCAGATACGAGTATAAATACGAAATACGGAAAATACGGAAAATGAGGGTGACAACTCTACCCACCTTAAAAGAATTCCGTCCCCGGAATTTAATCAAGGAGCTAGAGATTGTCACGACAAGTTACATTAAGCACAGGCAAGTTATACTAAGCAGTTTAATCATACAATCATACAATGCAAGCAAGGAAGGAAAAACGTAAGGCATAAGAAAGACATTATACCTCACGAGTCAAACAGGTAGGGATATCGCGATCAGATGTCGTCCTCACGCTCCCACGTTGACTCACCTAGAGAGTGATGACCCTAAGCAACACGGACTAATTTAATAGTCTTGTTCTTGAGTATCTACTCCCTCCGGTCCAATATAGACACGGGTCTCTCCTCATACGAAAGGTTGGTACCAACAACCAATTCCGAATGGTCTAGGATGTAGCTCGGGTCCAGAATATACCGTCGTAATTGGGACACATGGAATACATCATGCACCTCACTTAGCGACGGCGGAAGAGCGAGACGATAGGATACATCTCCTACTCGCTCTAGAATATCGAACGGCCCTATATACCTAGGACTAAGCTTTTCCCGCACGCCGAAGCGAATGATGCCGCGGTTAGACGAGATCCTAAGGAATACATGGTCGCCGACAGCAAATTCTAAGGGACACCGATGAGCATCGGCCCAATGGCGCTGGCGGTCCTGGGCAACTCGGAGGTGATCTCTGACCTTCCTGACCACTTCAACCGTCTGGGAAATCAATTCGGGTCCGAGCATCTGCCTCTCTCCGACATCGTCCCATGCTAGCGGGGAGCTGTACTTCCTGCCATAAAGAGCCTCGAAGGGTGCCATCTGGATACTGGCCTGATAACTATTGTTGTACGAGAATTCCACCAGGTGCAGATGATTCTCCCATGAACCACCGAAGTCATGGGTACAGGATCTCAACATATCTTCAAGAGTTTGGATTGTGCGCTCTGATTGTCCATCCGTCTGCGGGTGATAAGCTGAGCTGAACTGAAGGCGAGTCCCCAAACTCTTCTGTAAGCTGCGCCAAAAGTGTGATGTGAATCTTGAATCCCTGTCTGAGGTGATGCTGACTGGCACACCGTGAAGCCTGACGATCTGCCTGAGGTACATCCCTGCTAACTGCGCCGTCGACTGTCCAACTCTGAATGGGAGAAAGTGTGCCACCTTGGTAAGCCTGTCCACAATCACCCAAACAGCATCTCTGTCGGCCGGAGATCTGGGCAACCCGGTCACGAAATCTATGGTTATATGCTCCCATTTTCATTCTGGGATCGGTAAGGGTTGAAGAAGTCCAGCGGGCCTCTGATGTTCAGCTTTAACCTGTTGGCAAACCAAACACCGAGAGACAAACCGGACTATCTCCCTCTTCATGCCATTCCACCAAAAATGCTGACGAATATCACGGTACATCTTCGTACCACCCGGATGAATAGAATACTGTGAACTGTGGGCTTCTGCCATGACTTCCTGTCTGATATCTCCAATAGGTACACAAAGACGAGTACCGTGCCGAAGGGTACCGTCTTCATGGATACATAACTCTGGCCTTCTTCCTGCTTCACACTCTGCTCTGAGTCGCTGAAGCTTGGAATCTGCTGACTGCGCCATCCGGATCCTCTCAACTATGCTGGACTGAACCTGTAGACTGGCCATCAATGCCACACTGGTAGGAAGAACCACTTCAATTCCCATCTTCTGAAGATCTGCCAATAATTCTGGTTGTGCCGTCAGGAAATAAACTCCGGCTCTCCTGCATAATGCATCTGCTACAACGTTGGCCTTCCCGGGATGATACTGTAAATCCATATCATAATCCACCAATAGCTCGAGCCATCTTCTCTGCCGCATATTAAGGTCCTTCTGGGTGAAAACATACTTCAGGCTCTTATGATCAATAAAGATCTCCACTCTATCTCCGTACAAGTAGTGTCTCCACAATTTCAAAGCAAACACGACCGCCGCCAATTCCAAGTCGTGGGTCGGGTAATTCTTCTCATGATCCCAAAGTTGGCGTGACGCATAAGATATTACCTTCCTATGCTGCATCAAGACACACCCCAATCCTCTGCCTGAAGCGTCGTAATAAACTGTGAATCCTCCGGTCCCATCTGGAAGGGTAAGAATGGGAGCCGTTATCAAACCTTGCTTCAACTTCTCAAATGATTCCTGACACTCTGCTGTCCAAACAAACGGCACATCCTTGCGGGTCAACTGGGTCATCGGCGCTGAAATCCTTACGAAATCTGAAACGAACCGCCGGTAGTAGCCGGCCAATCCAAGGAAACTGCGAACCTCTGCCACTGAGCTGGGTTCGGGCCATGACTCGATAGCCACAATCTTCTGGGGATCCACTTCCACTCCTTCTCGGGTAATGATGTGACCCAAGTATGATATGCGATCTGGCCAGAACTCGCATTTACTGAACTTGGCGTACAACTGATGCTCCCTAAGCGTCTGTAGGACGACTCTGAGATGCTGCTCATGCTCTGCTTCACTCTTAATATAGACCAGGATATCATCTAGGAACACGATCACAAATTGGTCCAAGTAAGGCATGAAAATGCGATTCATGAGGTCCATGAATACGGCCGACGCATTGGTCGCTCCAAAGGGCATAACAAGGAACTCCCAATGTCCATATCTCGATCTGAATGCTGTCTTCGGGATGTCCTGCTCTCTGACTCTGATCTGGTGGTAACCTGAGCGTAAGTCGATCTTCGAGAATACTGAAGCCCCTCTGAGCTGATCAAACAAGCCATCTATCCTCGAAAGAGGATATCTGTTCTTGATTGTCACCGAATTCAAGGTACGATAATCAACACATAGCCTGGACGTACCATCCTTCTTTTTCACAAGAAGCATCGGGGCTCCCCAAGGCGATCCACTTGCACGGATGAATCCCTTGGTCCTCAATTCTTCAATCATCTTGTACAAAATCTCCAATTCTGAAGGCGCCATTCTGTAGACTCGCTCTGATACTGGTGCTGTCCCGGGAATCAAGTCTATAGTGAACTCAATCTTCCGCTCTGACGGCATCCCTGGAAGCTCTTCTGGAAAGACATCTGAAAACTCTTCAACTATCCGGGGTAACTGCACTGCTGCTACTGCCATCCGCAATGTTGGAGAAGATGGCTCTACTGTGCCTCTGAAAAACGAAAACTCTGGCTCGTCGGGGATACTAAAGACAACTCTGCCAATATGGCAGTCTATCCTAGCATACTGATTCCTTAACAAATCCATGCCTAGGACTACATCATAGTCTGCCATAGGAAACTCTATGAATCTAGCGGGGAACTCCCTACCGCTAACTACGATCCGACACGAGGAAAACACTCGATCTACTCCCACAAGACCATTACCAGTAAGTATATTGAGCCTCACTGATAATGACTCAGGCTCCAATCCTATCCGTATCGCGAATCGTGCAGACATGAATGAATGTGATGCACCAGAATCAAATAATACAGACGTTGGAGAGGAGTTGACGAGAATAGTACCTGCCACAACCTCACCTGGTGCAACTTCTTCTTCCATAGCCATCATCATGGCCTGACCTCTAGCTGCGGGTCCCCTCTGCTGGAAACCTCTCTGCCTATTCTGGGTCTGAGCTTGGGCTTGTGCATACTGCTGGGGGTGTTGTTGCTGGAATGCCTGAGACTGAGGCGGCAAGGGCCTCGAAGACTGATACTGCTGCTGCTGAACTGGTGCTGGGGCCGGTCCTCTCACCGAAGAGCTAGAAGGGTTGGATGCAGATGAACCACCCCTATTCGGGCAAGCCCCAACCCTATGATCTGCTGCTCCACAAGCCAGGCACAATCCCTGTGCCCTGCGGCAGTCTGCCACCACATGCCCTGGCTTTCCGCAATGAGAACATCCCATTGCGAAAGTCTGCTTCTGCTTCTGCTGCTGCGGGTACGTCGGGGTCAAAGCATCTTGAACTGTCTGGTGCAGGGCATCGCTTCGACGATCCTGGGAAGCTATCAAGGTTCTGATGAGGCCTACTAAGGTACCATCATCTGGCTCTGCGGGTTGGACGGGCCGAACTGGTGACTCTCCTCCAGTAGGTATCACTCTGGAGGCTACCCCGGAATGCTGGGCTTGATCTCCGGGTTGCTGCTGGTCCACGGGAGGTGCTCTTCCTTGCTGATCGGCAGGGTCAGGTACAGTACCGCTGAGGAAGACGACACAGAAAAAAAATAAGGAAGGACCAGGACAGATCAACGATACAAGCATGTAATCAGGGCAAGAATTTCAGGGATTTGAAAATACGAGGAGATCAAGGGCGAATACTGATTGAGACATCTATTCGGTAAACCCTCACATTTTTTGATTGACAAGACCTGCATGGGCCACCACTTAAACCATGTCACGCCCCAGAACCAGAATACTGGAGAGCGGGGACAGACATAGCCAGCTACGTATATTGAAATAGATTACATCTCAACTATATGGTCACGGCTGTCTAGATATGAGGGTTTATTACAAGCCAACAGTCTCTTAAGGTCAAGCCTATTGTCTCAATCTCAAGCAAGTAATATAATTGCAAGATGTATGATCATTAAATATACAATAAAAGGTGTCCCAAATATTACATATCAGCTGATCATGAAGCTAGTCGTACAAAATGTTAGGACTAGCAAGAGTTTAAGTCATACATGATCAACCCTAGGATTTGTTAATCATGTTTACAGCCCGTAGGCAGACAGTAAGTAAAAGTGCATCGAGCTAACAGGTGCTCGTCGGCTAAACGCCTCGAAAGAATAAATTTACAATAGAGTGAGCGAAACAAAATAGAAAACCCACTCGTAGCCCGGGTTCCTTCTAGTCGCCACCATTGGGCTGGAAGCTTGGTAGATCCTCGGGAGCTGCTCCGAAATCTGGCCACACAAAACCAGCTGGGTCAACCCTAGAAAGAGCAAGTGCCACAAGGGGGCCACGAAATAAGAACAAAAGCCAGCATTAACACAAGAAGATATAATATTAAAAACTAGAATTTACGAAAACATGTCAGGATGATATACGACGAGATAACCATGGAACTATTTCGATAGCCAGTTTACAACCCGTAAACCAAACAAGGACCAGGATTGTAACCCTTAATCTGAACAGAACTTGGTTTCCCACCATTTATCGGCAAGATAATAATGCAAGAAATCAGGACAGGGAGCAATCTTGTACTGGATCAAGACATGGCTAGACTGGTTATACCTCATTCAATCAATCACGGCCAAGCAGATACTACGGCTTACTACTTTAACTAACTAGGGTTATCACAGGCCTAATTACTAACAAGATGCAGTGAGATTGTTCCACAGCCACAAGCCCTGCAGACCATCCAGGTTACCCAGGTCGAAAGTTAGGGGTTGAATTCAGGTGGATACATCGCCCAGAAGACAAATGTACCCTTAGGTGACTTAGAGGGTGCAACACGCGACGGTGTGCTGGAAATGTGCCCTACTCGACGGCAGGCTACAGATCCCAAGAGCGCCCAGGTAACGGGATTGCCTGTAGCGGTGTCATCTCTTCATGACTACTGAGTTATTCTAGTTATTAACCTTAATCCATTTTAGTAGGTGCTCCTGACCGTGGTACTCAGGAGTCCCATCCTAGATATGATGCAAGACAAGACAAGTGGATTTAATAAGCAAGCACGAAGAACGACCCACGGTATCAAGGCAAGTCAAGTTAAGTTATCAAGATAAATCATGTCAGGGTACTTGTCAGGAGTGCGCAACGACGAGCCACTATCATGTCAGGTTGGTCATGTCAGGAGTGCACCACCACGGGTCACTGTCGTGTTATGCAAGTTCCTTGTCATACCAAAAAGTCATGCACGCTGAAGGGAGTAGTGTACGTGAAAGTCACGCACGCTGAGAGCAGCGTAGGTGAAAAGTCAAGGGGCAGCATACGAAAAAGTCATGCACGCTGAGAGCAGCGTAGGTGAAAAGTCACGCACGCTGAAGGGAGCAGTGTACGTGAAAGTCACGCACGCTACAGGAAGCAGGGTACGTGAAAGTCACGCACGCTGAGGGAAGCAGCATACGTGAAAGTCATGCACGCTACAGGGAGCAGCTGCATGAAAAGTCACGCACGCTCAAGGGAGCAGTGTACGTGAAAGTCACGCACGCTCAAGGGAGCAGCTGCGTGAAAGTCACGCACGCTCAAGGAAGCAGCTGCGTGAAAAGTCACGCACGCTGAAGGGGAGCAGCTGCGTGAAAAGTCACGCACGCTCAAGGGAGCAGCTGCGTGAAAGGTCACGCACGCTCAAGGAGAGCAGCTACGTGAAAAGTCACGCACGCTCAAGGGGAGCAGCTGCGTGAAAAGTCACGCACGCTCAAGGGAAGCAGCTGCATGAAAAGTCACGCACGCTCAAGGGAAGCAGCTGCGTGAAAAGTCACGCACGCTCAAGGGAGCAGCTGCGTAAAAAGTCACGCACGCTCAAGGGGAGCAGCTGCATGAAAAGTCACGCACGCTCAAGGGAGCAGCTGCGTGAAAGGTCACGCACGCTCAAGAAAGCAGCGTACGTGCAAAAGCACATAAGCAGAGAGCTACGTACGCGTAAAAACACGCACGCAGGGTCTGGGTCTTCTTCTCTATGGCTGAGAAGAAGCTCCAATGGCTCCAAAACTTCAAAACCTCATAACTTGGCTATCCGAACTCCAAATCCAGATTTCTAAAGTTCTAACCAGGGTGGAATTGAATGCTCTTCCACATGAAAACATCAAAAACCTATAAAGTCGAACTTAAGTAGCTCAAACCATACAAAATCTGAAAATAGATATAATTTAGATCTACAACAATGGAGGCTCCAAATCATAAAAAACCAAGTTCTAATGTTGATCACCATGTCCTAATCTATCAAATGGACAAGGAAAAGAGGGTTCTCATGTAGTGGCAAGATGCACTTGCCTAGGGTTGGGAGAGTTGTGTAGAGGAAGGAGAAGAAGAAGAAGGAAATTAATGTGGTGGTAATGAAGAGAGAGAGTGGTAGGTGGGGATATAAAGAGGGGGAGTTACGGTGGGGATGAGGGGTAGCATAAGCTAAGGTGCTCTAATACATAAACCAAACCGAACCAACCCAATAAAACCGAGCCAAGCCAAAACCCAAATACGAGAAATACCGAAATTCCATAAGTTAAGAAAATAAAGATACATGCCAAAATCCAGATACGAGTATAAATACGAAATACGGAAAATACGGGAAATACGAGAAATGAGGGTGACAAAATCCTAACAATCAGATTTAGTGCCATCCTCATAATTACTAGGATCAAATCAGATCATTTGCAATCAAGCAAATTGAACACATGGCAGAAGATCCGAGCTTGGCATGACAAATCATAAGAATTTATGGCAGTCAATATTTATTACCCATAGGATTTGGTACAATCCACATTAACTGCCCAGATTCATTACATTCAATATTAATGTCCCATATTGGTTAATCTACAGGCCGTCGACTTTTTGAGAGGAGGCAATCATTGCAAACCCTAATGATGACTCCATTCCTATAAATAGCAAGGTGCCATTCCCTTACAAAGAGGAGACGCACATGAGGAGAGAGAAGACTTGCCCTCCGGCTGGATATACATAAAAGAGACCTCTCCCACGCAGATACGCACACAGAGAGAGAGAGCTCCAGAGACGTCCAGAGATCTAGCAACGAAGAGAACAGAGGAGCTTCTCCACACTTCCAAGAGCATTTTTCCAGAGCCAAGGCTACGTCCGATCGTCCAAGGAGTAAGGCAGAGCAGCCGTGGCTTTCCCGAGCCTCTACCGTCACCCCAGAATCTAAAATAAATAATCATACTTAGACTGCTGTACCTAGGTTTTCGTCCCTAGGCTTCCTTTGTACGGCGAGTTTGTATTATGAGTCTATGTTCAGTCCTCCTATATAATTGTTCTGTACTTTTACTATCAATGGCAAACACGATGGCGACTCTGCTGGAAAAAAATTTCTCTACGGCTGAGGAGTTGGTGACGCAATCGGATGCAGCCAAACTTGGCTCTACTCAACAGATGTTGGTCGTCCGGTTCGACCAGCAGGCGTTTGAAGAAATGCTCTCCGATGAGAGCACTGGCCCGGTCCAGAAGCGAGCCCGCATAAAGAAGGCCTGCAAGGAGTGGAGACCCAAATTATTTGCTCCTCCTCAAGCTCTAGAAGAGATGCTCTCTGTTGCTCAAGACAGCAGAAAAGACTTTCCTGCGGTGTCACGACCCGCACCCACTGTTAGGGTACGAGAACGTAACGACGCCCAGTCTACGCCGCAGTGTCTACGGTAGAACGCTGTCCTAGGTCTCATGCATCTAACAGTGTAAGGCTAAACAGTTTATACTCCCCGAATGGGGGTGACATAGCAGATACAGACTCAATCACATCTAAGGTAGGGCATAATAAGGATAGATAAAATATGAAATCCAAAAGAGGTACAACAAAGAGAAAACTAAGTGTCTAAGATACACAAACCCAGAAATACATTTCAAATCTTAAAACTCAGATACAGTAATCCATAAAATAAATACAACTCCAGACAATTGAAATAACTATCTAAACAACCTCTAATATGTCTCCTCTAGGCTAGCAGGCAACCTCCAAGCTATCTGTAAAATTTATTAATAGGTCCAATCAGGACAGGAGCGAGTACAGTACATCTCAACAAATCATAACAGGCTAGGAAATATAAACATGCTAGAGAGTAAGATACATGAAACTGAAGAATAACATGATGTAAAAGAGAGAGATTGTAAGTAAATAGATACAATATATACGAGAACTATTAGTGACTAGTGATTCAGAGCACAAGATGGTTATATAAATGGCACGATATTGTACACGAGTAATCTACAGAGGTTGTACACGAGTAATCTACAGAGGTTGTACACGGGTAATCTACTGGATTGATTACATAACCACTTCTACTCCCCCGCCCCAATCAATACACAAGGATCTAGATATGATATGTTATTACACACGAAGTATAGTCGCACACGAGATCATGTGAATACATGAATATACACGATTTCACACGATTTTTACACGAATGTCACGAATACAAGGAGTACACGATACTCATGATAAAGTACACGAACACGAATACCCGATGTATCCGCTAAGGGGATAACATCGCACAACAAGATCCATATAGTACTAATCCGTGTTTCCAACGTGTCAGCATCATGTAAAGTAATCTAAAGCAGGAAATATAATCCTAATGCAGGATATGAAATGATCAGAGAATGTATTCGCCTGATATCTGAATGTCCAAGGTAAAGATACTGTTCGAGGAGCGGTGTCTGGCTCCTAATTAGAACAGCACAAGTCACAACATGTCCAGAAGGATAATATAAAGCACTACAATGCATTCTACATGAATCTAGGCCAAACTAGGCCAAAGTCAACCCTTGGTCAACTCTGGTCAACTACACTAGTCAAACTAGGTCAAACTAGGTCATGTCCTAACCCAGCAAGTCTTACTAGGCCTAACCAAGACTATCCTAGCAAGCACACATCAATACAAGGCTATACAAGTCAACATACACCTAACTCTATATAGCATGCAATTATTCAATACTCAAATAGGCAAGAATTCACATTAGATATATACTAGGTAATCTATTACTTTAAGCTATACATGTCTACACATATATACACATGCATATATTGGTATTCAACATTAGGTCTATAATCATGGCATTTCAAATGGCTATATAAACTTATATATTACAATACAATATGCTAACATATATATAATATACATACATAGCTAAGTTAACTATATTCATAAATACATATTTAAGAGGCTATGTGTGTGTATGTGAATATGGCAAAGGGGCAAGTGAGGGTTAAATGGGCATACATAGTGTATACATATCAAAGAGTGTCAAAGTGTAAGTGAAGAAAGTGTCAACATTGTGTAAGGGGTACATGAGGTAATATAGGATTTGTGTTAACATAGAACATTACATCTCATTAACTTGTATATTACATATATTACATCTATTATTACATTACATTCATGCTTGCATTCATTCATCATTCATTTATTCTCTTGTACTACTATATGCACCATATATTACATACTATGGAACCTACATATTCATTACAAGCCATACTTATACATGCTTTTATTAGATAGGATACTTACACCTCATACATCATTTCTTTAACCATTTACTCATGCTTGCATTCTCTATTTAGTTACATAATGTATATACATTAACATGGGTTAAAATCAAATAGAATATTATGTTACACACAAGGGTGCACAAAATGCATATGCCGAATAGTAACTCCTACTAATAATCAATACAGCATAAACTAAATTCTAGGATTAAAATATGTTATAGATCTATATGTTAGCTTTCCGAAACTTCAAACGGATCGCGTTTTCGTTTCCGAAAACTCCCGGAATCGCAAAAACACTGAGAACGCATTTGTCTTTCGTACAGCTGACACTCAAATAATTCTCCAGAAAGTTACAGAATGAATTAGGCCTATTAATACATGTTTTTGGAAAGCTAACTTCAATATGCTTCTTTTAAAAAAACGGGAGATTAAACCGAGCTTTGAGCTAGTATTTATGACATTTCTAATTTAGGGCTGAAATTAAAAACATGGATAAAAATCATGACGGATTTAGATAGTTTGAGACAAAAGAAACACAAATATATAACATAATATATCAAGAACTCACTCTCTACACTAATATATATATATATATATGAGACACTATAGAACAGATCTCCAATACAAAAATATGAGATTAAATATGTAATAATTCATTCATACATAACAACAACACATAGTGTGTCCAAATTTGGGATTTTCCCACATGAACACAACCACAATACAAAGGACACTCCTATGACCTTCAAATGGACACGAAATGGACACAAATAGAGATACAACCATGGGGGTCATTCCTATGGGTTCAAAATATTTTTATATGCATGTAGGGATGGATTAGAAGAGAGATTATACCTTCCGGAAGAGAGATTCAAAGGAAAAGCCTTCCGACACGGCACCGACACGTAGAGAATCCAAAAGGACACGAACGAGCTCCGAATCCTCCCAAACTTGGCTAGCACCCTCTAACCATGGAGTAGAGGAGAAATGAAGAAGATTTGGTGGAAGAAGGGGTTGATTTGGAGATGAAATCAATGGAGGTTCATCTCTAAATTAATTTGGAAAAGAACAAGAGAGAGAAAGTGGAAGAAGATAAATGAATGAAGGAGAGACTCATTCCTTATCCCCCCATAGGTGGCTGCCTAAAAAGGGTGAGGTGTCCCCTATTTGAATGTCCAAAATGCCCTCCACTAATCTATTTGATTTAAATTAGGAATGGGTTAAAGGTTGGGGTCAATTTAGTCTAGTTTTAAGTCTCTAATTAAACTAAACCTATCCATAAATAATTAGTCTAACTACTAACTAAAATTAATATCATGTGGACTAAAATTAATATCATGTGGGCCATGCCTAACTAGTGTGTGGGTCCCACTAGAGTCAAACTATCCCCCCACCGGGTCCTCGTTTCAAGTCGGATTGAGTTGAAATTCGAACCCGACTCAAATAACCCCAAAACAATATCATAAATAATAAAATAAATTTCAACCCCTAAATAATATCATAAATAATAAAATTAATTTTAAAAATATTCAAAAATGTAAAATGACAAAAATACCCCTATTTCTGAAAACTGGGGGTGACAAATCTATCCACCTTAAAAAATTTCTTCCTCAAAATTAAAATAAAGCAATCACAGGAAACACATGCAGAAAACAATCTCATTCAAATACTTTTCAAAAAAATCAGCAATAAAAAAAAATCTCTTTGAGGCACATCAACATTTGTAAATAAAAACTGATACCTGTCCGATACGGACACAAAACCATCACAAATCACACCTATCAAAGGTCAAAATCAACAATCACTAACGCAATAAATATCAAAATAATTCAAAGAGGTCAAATGCAAAATATCCTTAGGCCAGAAATGACATTAAAATATCCTAATCACATGGTTAGGCTCTAGGTCAAACAGTCTCTAGGGTTTCACTAGCAAAACATCAAAATTATAAGTCATAATTTTAAATAGTTTTAAAATAATTTAAAAATTACCAAAAATTATATCATGATTTAAATGTCAAATCAATAAATGATTAAAATTACAAAATTTCAAAATTACCCTCATTTTAGAAAACTGCGTGTTACAAGTCTACCCACCTTAGAAAAATTTTATCCTCGAAATTAAAATGTTCATACTCCTTCTCGGTTAAACTCCCGCAATCAAGGTCCCAGAACTTAAACAAATCATACCATCAAAAAGGACAACGTACAGGGTCGTGGCATACGGTGGTAGTGAAAGTCTCATCTAGGTATACTAGTCATGCTAACCCAAACGGTCATAGGGTATCAAAACACACAAGCAATCTAGGGTGCTAAACGAGAAAAGATATAGAAATAACAAATTATCAAAACTGTAAGGCGGTCTACCATCCTATATGAAAACTCGTACTTATCAAAAAAATAAAATAAAGGTAACTACCAATTATCTAAAAGGGGTACTAATCAAAGAAAAATCAAAATCACAAGTTAAAGAATGAAAGTCAATTTCATGGGAATCCAATCAAAATATATATTAAGAATATTTAGTCTCGATACGACCTAAGTTGATCAAATTAGGGAAATCAAGATTTGGGCAATATGGATGACAGGTTCATCGGAGTCTGAGCATGAGCATACAAGAATAGAGATCCAGGTCACAATTAGATTTAATTCAATTGAGTACAACTCAAAATATTAATACGATAAGAAAAGATAGTTGAAGTCGATTTGGTCGTGATTAAGGAAACTAGGATTCAATGATATTGGAAAACCCTTTTAGAGAAAAATAAGAAGATTTCATACGAAGTCAGTAAATCATCTCTCTCTAATACTATCAGTTTATCATTTGTCAAACCATATTTTTTTTTTCCATAAGTCCCAATATGAAAATCAACCTTCATATGACTATCATCGAAATTTTATAACCTTCAGTCATCTAAACCTTTACCATGATCACCATAGACAAAATTTCTAACTTCAAAAATATTTTCCACGAAACATACCCCTCTTATTTAGGAGTCGACACTTATTCATTTAATCAAATTTTCAATTTCCTTCACCTCGTTTTAATTTAGATCCGAAACCCCTAAATCCAGTTTATGAAATCCTTGAACTTGTTTAAATCGAGTCTCGTATTTACTCAGTTCCAATACCACTATGCCCTACCAAATTTATTCTTGTTTTATAAATCAACCTTCATATTTCTTCAACGTTCACCTTCAATTATTATCCTTTTGAATTCTACACATTTTTTTCAATCATCCAAAAATAATTCCTATAACTTAAAATCTTTGTGTTCTCTCTGTCTCTAGTCATTCCTTACAATACCTTATTCAATTTCGTATCATTATTGCATATAGTTAAAATCTCTTCCCTGTTACTAAATCCCTAAATTTAACATCATAGCCTTAAGGTGTAACGTCTCAAGAATTAATAACCAAAATTTATTTAAGTTCTCAAAACTAAATTGACCCCGACTATCATTATCAGTTTTTTTTTGAACTACATCCTTGAATTACTCATAACCAAATTTTCTGCAATTGTTTCTAAATTGATAACATTTATCACTCAATTCCATTCTAAACCTTTACCACATCTCTATCTCAAATTTTTTTTACATTTGACATCCAACATTTTGATTCCTACAAAATTATAATTTGATAACCAATCACGTCATTTTCAAACTAGATGATTTACGTCACTTCATCAACATTTCTCAGGTATAATAATATAAAGATTCAAGGGTTTAAAGTCTACCCGACAGAATTAGATACGAGACAGGGAATTGATGTAATCATGATAGTTATATAAGACAAGAATGATGGAAATAAAATATTGGCAGGAAAAGAATGATAATAGAATATGTTCTGCTTATCTGTTTAAAAGAGGAACCCATTTTGAAATCAGAGCTATAATATCAAATCCAAGATAAGGTCTAGCAAAATCATCAATTCATTGTATTATGAAAAACTCATAGTAAGAAGTTTCACAAGGTTTATAAAAATAGTTAAAGCTACTCCTAAGTTAAATAATGAGAAGCAAAACAAAACAAAACAATTAATGGATTTTTTTTTTGAAGGACGGAACAAAGTAGAGAAAACATGTTCAAAATATTTAAGGTACAATCTGATAATCATATGCGTCTATCCAAAATCATGGTACTATAAATCTTCGTCATAATAGTAAGCAAGGCTACGATAATCACAGAGTCCTTGACTTATGCACATACCTCTAGAATCGTGGTATTTAACATTTTCGCGGTGCCGCTAGCTTGGCTGCGAAAACCTTAAATTCCTACACCCGAGAAATATATCCAGAGTCAGACTATATGTCCTCACCATGCTGGCTAATGTGACTATAGAAGACTAGATTTCCATAACTTAGATGACCTAGCCCATATAATTTCATCTTGCCAAAAATTAAATTAAATCAACAATGAATACCCAAAAATTAAATCAAATTTATCAACAAACATCAAAATTCAAAAACGAACAAAAATTCATCAAAATACAAACTCGGATGCAACAACTATCATCAAGATTCAAAATTCAACAATCATCCATCAAAATTGATAAATACAAACCCAAATTCAACCATAATCCATCAAAATCAAATTCAACAACAGAAAGTGAAGATGAATCAAATCAAGGGAAAAAGAGTTTTCAAATCGAAGTTAAAATAAGATTCTCAAGGGTCGTCCCAGGAATCTCTCAAGGGTTCCTAATTGTGATTGAGTATCTTCAAAATATATCATATTCCTACTGCAGGCTGTAGTGGTACTCTAGTTCGAATACCACTACACAAACTCGACCTGCATGGGCCACCACTAAAAACGTGTCACGACCCGCACCCACTGTTAGGGTACGAGAACGTAACGACGCCCAGCCTACGCCGCAGTGTCGGCGGTAGAACGCTGTACTAGGTCTCATGCATCTAACAGTATAAGGCTAAATAGTTTATACTCCCCGAATGGGGGTGATATAGCAGATACAGACTCAATCACATCTAAGGTAGGGCATGATAAGGATAGATAAAACATGAAATCCAAAAGAGATACAATAGAAAGAAAACTAAGTGTCTAAGATACACAAACCTAAAAATACATCTCAAATATTAAAACTCAGATACAGTAATCCATAAAGTAAATACAACTCCAGACAATTGAAATAACTATCTAAATAACCTCTAATGTGTCTCCTCTAGGCTAGTAGGCAACCTCCAAGCTATCTGTAAAATTTATCAATAGGTCCAGTCAGGACAGGAGCGAGTACAGTACATCTCAACAAATCATAACAGGCTATGAAATATAAACATGCTAGAGAGTAAGATACAGGAAACTGAAGAACAACATGATGTAAAAGAGAGAGACTGTAAGTAAATAGATACAATATATACGAGAACTATCAGTGACTAGTGATTCAGAGCACAAGATGGTTATGTAAACGGTAGGATATTGTACACGAGTAATCTACAGAGGTTGTACACGAGTAATCTACAGAGGTTGTACACGAGTAATCTACTGGATTGATTACATAACCACTTCTACTTCCCCGCCCCAATCAATACATAAGGATCTAGATATGATATGTTATTGCACACGAAGTATAGTCGCACACGAGATCATGTGAATACATGAATATACACGATTTCACACGATTTTTACACGAATGTCACGAATACAAGGAGTACACGATACTCACGATAAAGTACACGAACACAAATACCCGATGTATCCGCTAAGGGGATAACATCGCACAACAAGATCCATATAGTACTAATCCGTATTTCCAACGTGTCAGCATCATATAAAGTAATCTAAAGCAAGAAATATAATCCTAATGTAGGATATGAAATGATTAGAGAATATACTCGCCTGATATCTGAATGTCCAAGGTAAAGATACTGTCCGAGGAGCGGTGTCTGGCCCCTAATTAGAACAGCACAAGTCACAACATGTCCAGAAGGGTAATATAAAGCACTACAATGTATTCTATATGAATCTAGGTCAAACTTGGCCAAAGTCAACCCTTGGTCAACTCTGGTCAAATGTACTAGTCAAACTAGGTCATGTCCTAACCCAGCAAGTCTTACTAGGTCTAACCAAGACTATCCTAGCAAGCATACATCAATACAAGGCTATACAAGCCAACATACACCCAACTCTATATAGCATGCAATTATTCAATACTCAAATAGGCAAGAATTCACATTAGATATACACTAGGTAATCTATTACTTTAAGCTATACATGTTTATACATATATACACATGCATATATTGGTATTCAACATTAGGTCTATAATCATGGCATTTCAAATGGCTATATAAACTTATATATTACAATACAATATGCTAACATATATATAATATACATATATAGCTAAGTTAACTATATTCATAAATAATTATTTAAGAGGCTATGTGTATGTATGTGAATATGGCAAAGGGGCAAGTGAGGGTTAAATGGGCATACATAGTGTATACATATCAAAGAGTGTCAAAGTGTAAGTGAACAAAGTGTCAACATAGTGTAAGGGGTACATGAGGTAATATAGGATTTGTGTTAACATAGAACATTACATCTCATTAACTTATATATTGCATACATTACATCTATTATTACATTACATTCATGCTTTCATTTATTCATCATTCATTTATTCTCTTGCACTACTATATGCACCATATATTACATACTATGGAACCTACATATTCATTACAAGCCATACTTATACATGCTTTCATTAGATAGGATACTTATACCTCATACATTATTTATTTAACCATTTACTCATGCTTGCATTCTCTATTTAGTTACATAATGTATATATATTAACATGGGTTAAAATCAAATAGAACATTATATTACACACAAGGGTGCACAAAATGCATATGCCGAATAGTAACTCCTACTAATAATCAATACTGTACCAACTCAGCATGAATTAAATTCTAGGATTAAATTATGTTATAGATCTATATGTTAGCTTTTCGAAACTTCAAACGGATCGCGTTTTCGTTTCCGAAAACTCCCGAAATCGCGAAAATACCGAGAACGCATTTGTCTTTCGTATAGCGGACACTCAAATAATTCTCTAGAAAGTTACAGAATGAATTAGGCCTATTAATACATGTTTTTGGAAAGCTAACTTCAATATGCTTCTTTTAAAAAAAATGGGAGATTAAACCGAGAATTGAGCTAGTAGTTATGACATTTCTAAGTTAGGTCCATGCGACCATCGCTTCTAGCCGCATATAGAAGGGTCATGCGGCCACAGATGACAGCCTCATGCAGACAGCCTACACGACCATTGATCCCAGCCACATACCATCTGTTCCATGCGGCTCATGGTCAGTCTTTGACCGCCTCTCATGTGGTCTTGACCTTGGAGGCTCTCTGGAGGATATACCAGACTCTGTGATGTCCAATTTGGACTCTTCCTATTAAGCACTCTCCGGTGCTAAAAGAAAGAAGTCTAGGATGGTACAGGCTCGTCGAGCTCCGTCAGCTGTCCCACCTTCTGACTATCAGGGCATTCCGCTTACTATTACGCGGGCCCCGGACGAAAAGTTGTACAGAACTATCCGTGTCCAGCCCCCGGCGGCCAACGGACGGGATAGTTCTCGAGGATCTCCCCACCAAGATTCGGGGCAAGTAATCGTATTACCCCCGCAACAGGGAGTAGGCGGGATGCCAATACACTCGTGTGCTCGGAACTCCCGAGCCCACAAAACGAGTGACTTACGTGACGTGATTCTTCACAAACGTAAGAAAAGAGACGAAGGCTCGAGACCCTTGCATGGACATCACTACACCCAAGTCATCGTCAACTGCTGCTGCAATAAGGCGGCAGTACGAGAAGATCGGCATTCTGTCTTCCAACGGCTACAACACCCAAGCTCCGATAATGAGACACTTCTCGTTGCCTCTTGTAATTCTGCTCTGAGAATTCCTGGCAGTGGGAGAGGGAAGAAAACAAACGTCTCCAGCCCGAAGATCTCAAGCAAGAAACTCTCTTCTAAACGGTTGTCTACCACCACTGCAGGAGGAGTTTTCCAAGGTACCCGCTCGAAAACGAAATCTGCCACACTCGGAGATTCGTCGGGAAACACTGAAGCCGGGGGTAGTACTCCTCTGAACATCCATGACAATCCAATGTTCTAAGAGGATAATCCAGGGGAAACGGTGCCCCCAACAAACGTAGAAGGTTCCGACGTCCCTGAGGACGTCCACAACTCTCAAGACGAGGCAAGCTCTGAAGCTGGGGGTACCAATCCTTCTGAATCCGAACCGGAGGAGGACATTCCCACATACCCTGACGACTTCTCGGTACATGGGTATGACTCCGAGAGCACATCCTCTACCTTTTCTTCCATCTCTCCTCGCGTGGAGACGGTGTTTATGACAGACAACAATCAAGACAGTCCCAGTGATCGCCAACGCATCGACGCTCTGGAGGCCATACTTCTTACCTTGGTCAAATCTGTGGATGAGATCAAAGCGGCCCTTCCGACCAAACAAACGTAGGGCCCACGGTCAATGCGGACTCGAACTCAGCTGCACCAAATTCGGACGATAATCCTCCTGAAATATCGGATCCCACCGCTGCAGACAATGCCAGAGAAGCAAGACGAGAGGTTCAAGAGCTCAGAGCCATGTTTAATGCCCGAGAAACCTGCCAGAACCTCAGGGTGAGACAACCATATCCTGCTGCGTAGAGAGATATCCTATTCCCACCAAGATATAAACCATTCAACATCAATCCATACGATGAAAAGACATCGACGAGTAGGTACATCACCTACTTCGAAGTCACCAACGACCATCTGTCTCATGACGACGCCATCCTTATACGGTTGTTCATTGGAGCATTGGAAGGGGTCGCCTTCGATTGCTACCGCAACCTGTCGGACAACTGCATCCATTCCTTTGCCGGCTTTAAACGTATGTTCTTGGAAAGGTTCTACGAAGTAGGACTAGACGTGACAATGTCCACCCTCATAGACGTTCAGGGAGAAAATGAGATAACAAGGAACTATATCGAGAAGTTTCGCCAAACCGCGAAGAAGCTGCCTTTCGGTAATCCTGATTCCTCCTTAATTGAAATTTGCCAAAAAAGGTTACTTTCCACAATCAGCCTCTGGATGGGCGAAAGTCAGTTCAATGATTGGAAGACGTTCATCATCAGTGCCACTAGTGCAGAAGACAAATTAAAGAAAGCTCGCCAAATAGGACTGCACATCTTGGAGGGAGAAGACAAGGGTAAACGTCCTAATACCAACAACAACGACGACAACTCTTCCAACAACCGAGACAGCAAGAGTAAGCAGGCTATGGTGGCTGACACAACCCAGAAACCTGAGCCAAAGTCAGCAGAAGCAGTGGCCTCAGATGACTTACTCCTTTGAGGATGGTCATGACAAGCCCATCTTAGATATGCTCATACAAGGGGGTCGGATTCAGCTCCCTCCTCCAAGGCGTAAACCTCGTGCTGCAGAAATGGAAAGCCCCAAGTACTGTCATTTCTGTCGCTATATCCACCATGCCACACAAGACTGCTACCAACTGAAGAGATATATCCAACATCTCATTGATTCTAAGACCCTGACCATTGATTTCGAAGAGGTGACTGTAGCAGCCAACATGGTGTAAGTACAATTCAGCAACTTTCCTCCAACAAAGACTCAAGATGGAGTAGTACCCGTCCCCAAAGCAAAGATGGAGGTCACTAACCTTCTACCTCCTCGAGACCAGGCAGCTGGTCTAGTGCCCCTTACCACATCACGGGAAGAGATTATGTGGGTCCATCCAGACTTTGTACCTGAGGCGACTCAGTCCACGCTACTCTCCACCATCAGAAAAAAGAGTGAGAAAGTCAAATCATGCTGTACAACCTCGACAGAAGTCAAAGAAGCTACGGTCGTAGTCACTCGATCTGGTGCACAAACTCAACCTCCACAGGGTAACTCGGTAGGAGATCATCAGCCTGCTACTGCTGATGCTCCAGGACCTTTCCAGCCTTCGACGACCGACAAGCCTAGGCCGAAGGAGACTCGCTTTGACAAACCGTTCCGAAGAGAGACACCTCATGGGCTGGAAAAGCCCTACAACTTTGACATCTTAGCACAACTGGCTAACACACCAGCCAAGTTGTCACTATACGAACTCCTGAGACTCTCTAAAGACCTTCGTATTGCACTGAGCGAAGCATTCCAGAATGACGACGTATATCTGGCTCAGTCCAACCTCGCTGGGGAGGGCTCACATATAGATCTCCAAGACAGCGCTTGCACCGGGGCAATGCCCAATATTGTCTTCACTCTGCAGGATATGCTTATCAAAATTAACCTGCACGATCGCCCTCTGTATTATACTGGGTACATTGGCGATATCAAGGTAGACCGGATGCATATTGATCCCAGTTCCTCCATAAGCATTATTCTGAAGAGCCTGCTACACCATATGCGTATCCCAATGCATCGCCTGACACCAACCAGCATTGCCATCAGCGGTTTCAATTTAGGCAGAAGCTACCATATCGGAAAGATTGTCTGAAATGCCAAATCGACGACCTTCAGTCAGAAGTGACCTGTTACGTCATAGATGCGGATACGTCCTATAACATCCTCTTGGGGCGTCCTTGGATACACGAATTACATGATCGTCCCTTCCACACTGTACCAATGCTTCAAGTACGTCGATAAGCACGACTTCTTGAAGACAGAGTTTGCTGACATCGATCCCTTTAAAGGAGTCGAATCCTACTACTCCGACTCATACTTGTACGAGAAGTCGAAAAGGTACCTTATCAAAGAAGATACTCAGGCTCCAACTGAGGTGGCAACAGGATCGGAAGAACCTTTGATGATCCATCTCCAAGCTCAAAAACCTGGCAGAATTGTACCTCTTACGGCCACTTTGCGTAAAGATGCAATCAGCCTCTTTGCGCAAGAAGGGCAGATGATAATTCGACTGCCAAGGTTTGGCCAAGCGCCAAGACACACAACAGTGCCACTAACAATCAGGCTGCCTAGAGCCAGCCATCGACAAGCAGAGGCACTCCATCCCTCTATCAAGCCAATGACGATTCGTCTCCCTAAGGCGAATCGACAATCAAGTACTAAGTCGGGGATAGCTAGTGAGCCAACAACTCCCCGTTTCACACCAGGCACTCAGCCGGGGGTAGCAAATGCGCCAATAACTCCTCGTTTCATACCAAGCACTCAGTCGGGGGTAGCAAGCTCGCCTACGACTCCGCGGTCAGCTCCACCACTGTAGCCCCTGATGATTAAGCTGCCCAGGTCGTCATTCCAGTCTTCATTTGCACTGGGGGTGGCGGAAGAAGAGCCCGAGCTAGCCAAGTACGTGGCTGCTCATACTAATGTTCCATCCGTAGATGATGTAATTCCTCCGGAGAAGATACCCTACTTTATCAATAAAAGGATAGCTTTGAACTACGTCAAGCTTAATAAGCTTTGTACAATGTATGCTATGGAACATGGTATAGGCACTCACCTACACACACAAGTAACAAATGTCTATACTGCAAACCAACTCACTCCTATGGAAGATGCATGCTTCATAGTCGAGGGAGACGATCATCCAATCATCTTCGGCCGGAAGAAGAATCCACAACCCTTCAGCATAGAAGAGGGTGATCTCGAGCCCAACACTGGAAGACTGCCCCTTTATCCGTATAGTCCCCGATCTAAGTACCTTATGCAAAAATAGGGGTATGATCTGGAAACCATGCCAGGTTTGAACTACGGCATTGGACGACGATTACCCTTATTGTCGGTCCCGTTTGGGAAACCACGTGATTACTACAATAAGACGAGACGTGGGCTAGGTTATGTTACACCTGCGATGACCCCTGAAAGCTCGGATATGGAGTGCGATTGGCATTCACACTCAACCGGATCGCCAACTTCCGATTCGGATGATAGCATCGGGTGTAAAATCCCTAAATTTCTACTATTTTTTAATTAAATTTGGTACTGATTTAAAAATTTTGTATTGTACGTGACGTAATCGTATTGTACGTCGTGCACGAAATTTTATTTTTCATAGTTGCTCGTCGAGTACGAATATGTGCGAGCGTACATATTTTAGAAAAATATTTTTCTATTTTATTATACACTTTCAAAATATTATATAATTATTATTCTTGTTATAAAAGACCTTTTGTTTTTAGCAGTTATTAATCATAAATAATATTTTATTGTATAATAGAAAAAGCATAATCATGTATGCATTATTCATGCATACATATATTTCGTAATTATTTATTAGTCTATTTTAAATTAAAATGTAATTTTTGAGATTTATTAATATTAATATTTTATTATTCAAAAAGTATTTAAAAATATTTATTATTTTCGAAATTATTATTATTGATACTTTGAAAAATATATTTGGAATTTATTGTGGCCATTTAAACCTTGATTTGAAATTTTGGATTTATCTAAAAAGTTAAATATTTGAAATTTGATTTATCTCATTAATTTTGTCACGCCCCAGAACCAGAATACTGGAGAGCGGGAGAATGACTCAGCCAGCTACGTATTACGGGTAGATGAATACCGTATAATACGATCAATACTGTCTAACCAGACGAGGGGGTGCATACTACATAAAAGTCTTACTATGGTCATTTCACATCTATTGTCTCAATCCTTCAAACAAGAAACAGGAAAATAGAGAAACATGTAAGAATAAGCAGTAAGGCGTCCCAAACGCTCAGTCAAAATGTCCTTTGAGATCTGGCTTTACAAAACATAGCCAGATGATATAGCAAGTATACATAATTGTTATCAGCTGTAGTCTGACTTAATTACAATCATGCAAAAGTAAGTACGAGACGATCCGACTAACATGTCGGTGCCAAACGGCTAAGTATAAGTAAATAACAAAACGAGCGGTGAAGTAAGAAAACCCACTCGAGTCCTCCTGCAATCATGCCCCTAGTATTGACCATCTTGGAGGTAGAAGTAAGCTGGATCCTCGGGGACCGGCTCTAAATCTGGCCATACAAAACCAGAGAGGTTAGACCTCTAATAGCAAGTACCACAAGGAAGGACGATATGAAGGACATAAACCAGTAAGTAAAAGAATATAATAATAGATCTCTGCTTGCTACTAGGATTCATATCACATCACGACACTTCGAACCAATCTCCCAACCAAACAAGGACAGAAGTTGGCCCATCATGTCCTGACATTCTGATTATCCCAGTTAGGTAACAGAGTAGTACGGTACACAAACAAATCATCTTGATCGGCCAATCAAATTCTACGGCTTGCTGTTGTGAGTCCCAAGTTATCCTGGAATTATATAATTAGGGATTCCTCAGTTCTTACTATGTGCGAGCAAGGCTAGTCTATCCAGTGAATCATGTGCGCCATGCATGAATTAGACGAGTCCTAGCAGGACGCCCGTCATCAATATACAATATACAATAATAATAAAAGCAGATACCGTTCCCTGCCCGTGTGGCAGATTTACAGTATCTGTGGGAACCAGCCGGCCCGTCGGGTACTACTCGTCCCAAGGGGGCTGCCATGTAAGAACTCAGGAATCCATTCTCTCCATGCAATCATTATTTTATTTAACTTAATAGTCCCTACGTTGAGTGAAATCCCATGTCGTGGATCATGGTCATTCAAATGAGTACTTTGGTACGGGGTACGATATGCGCAACTCTACAACGATACCCGTACGGCTATGTTGTAGGTCTTACATAGCGTAATGCAACAATCAAATCTAACCACGGAGTAATCATGCCTTGACCATAAAGTACACATGCTGGTTTTTGTAAGAAAATAAATAACTAAATAAATAAATAAATAAATAAATAAATAATTTGAAGCCTGTGTGTGCCTGTATGCCAATATTCGGGATCGGCTAATCGAGTATAATAGTTCATTACATGAACGTGTCTCATTCATTCATTTCAATAAGACGACTAGCCAGTCTCTTAGTTCCAACTAGGAACGCATGATCAATTATTAGTCAATGTCACAATCATTATCAATGGTGACAAGGCATGAAAGTCAATTAGTATTACATGGGGTCGAACCTATAGCTCCTCAGAATTAAGTTCTAGTCATACTGGGTATCCATGGATCAATCAAGACATATGACACATTCCACATAACAATCTGTATTAACAATATTATCATATCATGATTTATCAAGTAATTCACGCAAAGGCGTAAGAATATAATAGAAGAATTATCATGCCACCATAAAATGAATAAGTTATAGGACAATTAAAAACACCCAGGTCAAGAAAGTCACGCTGACAAGTCTAAGCTAAGGCCAAAAGTCACGCCAAGTCTAGTAGGAGTGAGCGTGGGACAGCGTGAGCGTGAAAAAGTAATTCACGCTAGCATGCATAGTGTGAGCGTGAAGGAAAATTCACGCAGACTCAAGTGAGCGTGAAAAGGTGACAAGAAATCCACGCACGCAAGGATGTGCGTGACTAAAAATACACACACGCTCATGGATGTGTGCGTGACTGAAAATATACGCACGCTCATGAGAACGTCAGTGTGACTAAAAAATATACGCACGCTCATGAGAACGTTAGCATGACTAAAAATACACGCTAACGTGTAAGAACATGAGCGTGACTCCAAATCCACGCGGGCACATAGAAACGTGTGCGTGACTAAAAATACACGCAGACACGTACAGACGTGTGCGTGACTAAAAATACACGCAGACACGTACAGACGTGTGCGTGAAAAGTCACGCACGTAAGTACAGCGTGAGCATGAAAAGTCTCGCACGCAAATGTTACGCACGCACGTAAAGACGTGAGCGTAACAAAAATCCACGCTGACACGTACAGACGTGTGCGTGACTAACGAGCAGTTCTACCACATGAACTATCTATCTCCGAAAACACGCTAAGTTGGTGGACCAAAACCTATGAACAGCCGAAATACACAAACTTAGATCTAGGAAAATTAAGCCACAGAAACCAAAAATGCCAAGAACTAAACTCTCTCAGGATCATGAGAGGAAGGGAAAAGAACCATAAAAATGGGTGATTGAGAAGCAAGTTTGCACTTGCCTTCTCCTGCTGCTGGTAGGTGGTGGGGAGTAATGAGAGGAGGAAGAAGAAGTAATGGTGAGAATGAAGTAATGAGGAGAGAGAGAGAGAGATGGAAGCTTTAAATAGGGGGAGTGGTGGTAGGTGGGGTGTTGGGCCGGGTTTAAGGAGATTCAGCAAACCGAAACCCAATAAGGCTAAAGCAGCAAATAAAATACAGGAAATAAAATTGCAGAAATATAATTACAGAAATAAAATTACAGGAAATTAATTAACATGAAAAATTTTAAATAGCAGATAATTAATTAACATGAAACTAAAGGAATTTAAATACAGAATAATACATGATAAATACTAAATAAATACACATGAGTTGTTCATATATAAAAATACACATTCCGGGAACGGGGAGTGACATCTCTACCCACCTTAGAAAAATTTCGTCCTCGGAATTTTAAATCCAAGCAGGTAGAAATATCGGAGCTAAACTAATACAAGCAATTCTAGTGAGCAAGCAATCATTGTTACCATATCAAAAGCAAGTACTATATATGTAAATCCATCAATCAACGATATCAGGTAGTTCTATCCATAAGGCGATAAGCATGAAAAATCAAGACAATCAAGGTATATAGAAAGAGATATACCTTGTGAGTCAAACAGGTGTGGATACCGTGATTGGATATCATCCTCACGTTCCCACGTTGACTCTCCCAAGGAGTGATGACCCCAAGCAACACGGACAAGATTAATTGTTCGGTTCTTGAGTATCTTCTCTCTTCGATCCAAAATGGACACAGGCTGTTCCTCGTAAGACATGTTGGTACCAACAACCAGCTCAGAATGATCGAGGACATGGCTTGGGTCTGATACATACCTACGTAATTAAGATACATGAAACAAGTCATGCACCTCTCGTAACGAAGGTGGGAGGGATAAACGATAAGCAACATCGCCTATCCGATCAAGGATAACAAATGGGCCCACGTACCGCGGACTCAATTTTCCGCGAACGCCAAATCTAATGACCCCACGAGTAGGTGAGATCCGCAAGAATACGTGGTCCCCAACAGAGAACTCTAACGGCCTACGATGCTGGTCCGCCCAATGACGATGCCGATCCTGCACAACTCGAAGTCGCTCTCTAATTCCTTTAACCACTTCAACCGTCTGAACAATCATTTCTGGGCCTAGCATCTTCCTCCCCCCGATATCATCCCATGCAAGCGGTGACCCGCACTTCTTACCATATAGTGCTTCGAATGGCGCCATCTGGATACTGGCTTGATAACTATTGTTGTATGAAAACTCAACTAAGTACAGGTGGCTCTCCCAAGATCCTCCAAAATCTAGAGTGCAAGCTCGCAACATGTCTTCTAAGGTCTGAATCGTTCTTTCTGATTGCCCATCTGCTTGTGGATGGTAAGCTGTGCTAAAGCTTAACTTGGTACCTCGACTGTGATGTAAGCTCTTCCAGAAATGTGATGTAAAGCGGGTATCTCGATCCGACACAATACTGACAGGGACTCTATGCTGCCTGACTATCTGTTGCATATATAACTCTGCCAACTTTTCTGTAGATTGTCCTACTCTAAAAGAAAAAAAGTGTGCTACCTTCGTAAGCCGATCTACTATCACCCAAATAGCATCCTTACCACTTGGTGATCTCGGTAGACCGGTCACAAAGTCCATTGTGATGTGTTCCCACTTCCATTCTGGAATAGGAAGCGGTTGTAATAACCCAGCTGGCCTCTGCTATTCTGCCTTCACTTGCTGACATACCAAGCAACGGGAAACAAATCTAGCTATCTCCCTCTTCATTCCGTTCCACCGGAAATGCTGCTTGATATCTTGGTACATCTTGGTCCCTCCAGGGTGAATAGAATACTGAGAACTGTGAGCTTCTGCCATGACCTCCTATCTGATATCTCCACTAGGCACACATAAACGCGATCCGAACCTAAGTGTACCATCTTCGTGAATCCTCATCTCCTTTCTGAGTCCTGACTCACATTCTTCCCTAAGCTTCTGAATCCTTGGGTCCTGTGCCTGAGCTGCCTTGATCCTGTCTACCAAGTCAGATTGGACTTGTAGACTAGTTAGAACTCCTACATCACTAGGAAATATAACTTCGATGCCCATCTCCTGAAGGTCTTCTAAGATATGTCTCTGCGTTGTCAACATAAATGCGCCGCCTCTCCTGCTGAGAGCGTCTGCTACCACATTAGCCTTGTCTGGATGATACTGAAGCTCCACGTCATAATCCTTGATCAACTCTAACCATCTTCTCTGTCTCATGTTCAGCTCCTTCTGAGTAAAGATGTACTTCAGACTTTTATGGTCTGTGTATATTTCTACTCGGTCACCATATAAGTAATGCCTCCATAGCTTCAGAGCAAACACTACTGCCGCCAATTCCAGATCATGAGTTGGGTAATTCTTCTCGTGGTCCCGAAGCTGCCTCGATGCATACGCTATCACCTTCCCATGCTGCATAAGGACACATCCAAGTCCTTTACCTGACGGATCACAATATACTGTAAAACTTCCGGGCGTAACTGGCAATGTAAGAATAGGTGCTGATATCAACTTCTGCTTCAAAGTCTCGAATGATGCCTGACATTCTGCCGACCAATCAAATGGCACATCCTTTCGGGTCAAGCGGGTCATGGGTGCTGAAAGCCTAGCAAAGTCTGACACAAACCTTCTGTAATATCCTGCCAATCCCAAGAAACTCCGCACATCTGCTACGGTCTTGGGTACTGGCCAACTCTCTACTGCTTCTACCTTCTTGGGATCTACTGCTACTCCAGCTCCTGATATGATATGACCCAAAAATGAAATGTGATCCGACCAAAACTCACACTTGCTGAGCTTGGCATACAACTGGTTCTCTATCAGAATCTGCAACACTTTCCTGAGGTGGTCTTCATGCTCCTCTTCACTAGCAGAGTACACGAGTATGTCGTCAAGAAACACAACGACAAACTGGTCTAAGTATGGCATAAAGATGCGGTTCATCAAATCCATGAATATTGTTGGAGCATTGGTCAAACCAAACGACATTACTAAAAATTTATAATGCCCATACTTTGACCTGAATGCTGTCTTGGGAATATCTTTCTTTCGAACCCTCACCTGATGGTACCCTGAACGAAGATCTATCTTAGAGAAAACTCTAGCCTTGCTCAACTGATCAAATAAGTCGTCGATCCTGGGTAATGGGTACTTGTTCTTCACTGTTGCCGCGTTAAGCTTCCTGTAGTCAATGCACAATCTGGATGACCCATCCTTCTTCTCCACAAGTACCACTGGTGCTGCCCATGGTGACACGCTAGCTTGGATGAATTTCTTCTCCTTCAATTCCTCTATGTGCTGATAAACCTTGGCCTGCTCTGAATCCGCCATTCTGTAAACCCGATCTGATATTGGTTTAGTTCCTGGTGCCAATTCTATGCTGAACTCAATATCTCTAACCGGTGGTAGACCTGGAAGTTCTTCAGGAAATACGTCTAGAAACTTATCGACTACCTTCGGGATCTAAACTTCTTCTATCGCCGTTACTACTCCCTGCTCTGGTTGAGTTGCCTCTGATCTGACTAAGGTGAATCTCTTCATGCCTGGAATATCAAAAGATACACTCCCTCTACGACAATTTATTGTCGCATGACTGTCTTTCAGCCAGTCCATGCCTAAGATAACGTCAAAATTTCCAACAGGAAATTCTATCAACCGGGCAGGTAAAGAATGCCCGCAAACTACATTGCTACACGCTAGAATAACTCTACTAACTCCTACGAGCCCATTGCCAGTGAGTATATTCAACCTCCCTGGCAATGCCTCGAACTCCATTCCTAGTCGTATCGCAAATCGTGCAGATATAAATGAACGGGATGCTCCCGAATCAAACAATGCTACTGCGGGATATGAGGCGACGAGAATGTTACCTGCCACAACATCTCCCGATGCCAATGCCTCTTCCAAAGACAGAGTGAATGCTTGCCCTCGACCTCCTTGCTGGTTTCCATGCTGCGACCTAGCCTGATGTTGTTGCTGGCCCCTTCTTTGATGATGTTGGGGTGGTCTATGATGGTGTTGCTGCATCGACGGTCCCTGCTGTCGAAACATCTGAGCCTGCGGTATTAACGGACGCTGTGCCAACGGCCTTACTGCCACTGCTGGTCCTCGATACTGGCCTGTCCCTGGTGCTGACAGAGCAGGAAACTGCTGTCCTGGTCCTCCTGACCTCGAATTCATGGGACATGTGGTAACCCGATGGTCTGGATTTCCACATATCAGACACAGTCCATTCAATGTCTGACACACATCTCTAGTGTGTCCCATCTTCCCATAATAAGTACAGCCTGCCGGGGGTTGCTGGTTCTTCCTCTGATGCTGTTGCTGCTGCTGCCTGGGTGGTGCTGGTCCTCGTATCGCCACATCGTGGATACGAATGCCAGTGGATGGTGCTGTTGCTCGGGGCGCTGCTCCCCCTCCTCCTTCAATCTGACTGTGGGATCTCTTCTGACCCCCAGTCCTTACTGCAAGCCTCTGTATGGTGATCTCATGCCTTCGAGTCGCCGTCAATACTTCGTCAAAAGTTTGGTAATTGTGCCCCTCTATCAATTGCAAGAGTTCAAGATGAAACCCTTGTTGAAACCTCATAGCCCTCTGGCGCTCCGTCGATACCATCTCTGGGGCAAATCTACTCAATCTGCAGAACTCTGCTGCATAAGCATCTACAGTCTTGCCAGCCTGCCTGAGGCTGATAAACTTCTGTTGTAGTTCAAACTGCGCCACAACTCCATAGTACTTGGTCTTGAATCTTGCTGTGAAATCGTCCCAAGCCACAGGACGTCTGATGCCCACTTCCTCTGATTCCCACCAATCACGTACGAGATCCTGAAGTAACAACTTCACTAAATCCACACGTTATGCTGCCGGTACCTTAGCCGCTGTCAAAATAGCCTCCATATCCTTAAGCCATGCATCTGCTGAGATGGCATCCTCCGTGCCCTCGAAACGGCGGGGGTTGTACTTGCAAAACCTAGCTGATGCTCCTGAATCAGTCCTCACTCCTCTTTCCAAAGCCGTCTGCAATCCTTGGTTGAGCAACACATTCTGCTCTTGTAGCTGAGTGTGCATGCGCTGCTGGACCAACATCTGATGTTGCTGAGTGGCCATCATTCCTCTCATGATCTCCAAAAGGGCTGGTGTGTCTACTTGGGTAGGTGGAACTGTTGGTGGTGGTGGAACATCCGGATACTGCGATCCAGCTGCTGGTTCCACTATCACTTCCTCCTGGGTAGCCTCCTGAGGTGAGATCGGCCCTTGTTGCTGACCAACCTGGTCGGGTTGCCCATGTTGCTCTTGTTGTAGCTGTCCAGCTCTGACCGATGCGGACGAAGTACCCCTAAGAAAAGGGACAAGAGAACAATCAAACGACCAGACATGAAGGATCAATGAAGTCAAAGGATATCGGAATATCAAGCAAGAGTTAAGAATAACGAATCAGGAGATCAAGGGAAAACATGTGTGATTGAGACATCCTATAAATCAAAATACCCCACAAGTCTGAAATCAGACCTGCATGGGCCACCACTAAAACTTTGTCACGCCCCAGAACCAGAATACTGGAGAGCGGGAGAATGACTCAGCCAGCTACGTATTACGGGTAGATGAATACCGTATAATACGATCAATGCTGTCTAACCAGACGAGGGGGTGCATACTACATAAAAGTCTTACTATGGTCATTTCACATCTATTGTCTCAATCCTTCAAACAAGAAACAGGAAAATAGAGAAACATGTAAGAATAAGCAGTAAGGCATCCCAAACGCTCAGTCAAAATGTCCTTTGAGATCTGGCTTTACAAAACATAGCCAGATGATATAGCAAGTATACACAATTGTTATCAGCTGCAGTCTGACTTAATTACAATCATGCAAAAGAAAGTATGAGACGATCCGACTAACATGTCGGTGCCAAACGGCTAAGTATAAGTAAATGACAAAACGAGCGGTGAAGTAAGGAAACCCACTCGAGTCCTCCTGCAATCATGCCCCTAGTATTGACCATCTTGGAGGTAGAAGTAAGCTGGATCCTCGGGGACCGGCTCTAAATCTGGCCATGCAAAACCAGAAAGGTTAGACCTCTAATAGCAAGTACCATAAGGAAGGACGATATGAAGGACATAAACCAGTAAGTAAAAGAATATAATAATAGATCTCTGCTTGCTACTAGAATTCACATCACATCACGACACTTCGAACCAACCTCCCAACCAAACAAGGACAGAAGTTGGCCCATCATGTCCTGACATTCTGATTATCCCAGTTAGGTAACAGAGTAGTACAGTATACAAACAAATCATCTTGATCGGCCAATCAAATTCTACGGCTTGCTATTGTGAGTCCCAAGTTATCCTGGAATTATGAATTAGGGATTCCTCAGTTCTTACTATGTGCGAGCAAGGCTAGTCTATCCAGTGAATCATGTGCGCCATGCATGAATTAGACGAGTCCTAGCAGGACGCCCGTCATCAATATACAATATACAATAATAATAAAAGCAGATACCGTTCCCTTTCCGTGTGGCAGATTTACAGTATCTGTGGGAACCAGCCGGCCCGTCGGGTACTACTCGTCCCAAGGGGGCTGCCATGTAAGAACTCAGAAATCCATTCTCTCCATGCAATCATTATTTTATTTAACTTAATAGTCCCTACGTTGAGTGAAATCCCATGCCGTGGATCATGGTCATTCAAATGAGTACTTTGGTACGGGGTACGATATGCGCAACTCTACAACGATACCCGTACGGCTATGTTGTAGGTCTTACATAGCGTAATGCAACAATCAAATCTAACCACGGAGTAATCATGCCTTGACCATAAAGTACACATGCTGGTTTTTGTAAGAAAATAAATAACTAAATAAATAAATAAATAAATAAATAATTTGAAGCCTGTGTGTGCCTGTATGCCAATATTCGGGATCGGCTAATCGAGTACAATAGTTCATTACATGAACGTGTCTCATTCATTCATTTCAATAAGATGACTAGCCAGTCTCTTAGTTCCAACTAGGAACGCATGATCAATTATTAGTCAATGTCACAATCATTATCAATGGTGACAAGGCATGAAAGTCAATTAGTATTACATGGGGTCGAGCCTATAACTCCTCAGAATTAAGTTCTAGTCATACTGGGTATCCATGGATCAATCAAGACATATGACACATTCCACATAACAATCTGTATTAACAATATTATCATATCATGATTTATCAAGTAATTCACGCAAAGGCGTAAGAATATAATAGAAGAATTATCATGCCACCATAAAATGAATAAGTTATAGTACAATTAAAAACACCCAGGTCAAGAAAGTCACGCTGACAAGTCTAAGCTAAGGCCAAAAGTCACGCCAAGTCTAGTAGGAGTGAGCGTGGGACAGCGTGAGCGTGAAAAAGTAATTCACGCTGGCATGCACAGTGTGAGCGTGAAGGGAAATTCACGCAGACTCAAGTGAGCGTGAAAAGGTGACAAGAAATCCATGCACGCAAGGATGTGCGTGACTAAAAATACACGCACGCTCATGGATGTGTGCGTGACTGAAAATACACGCATGCTTATGAGAACGTCAGCGTGACTAAAAAATACACGCACACTCATGAGAACGTTAGCGTGACTAAAAATACACGCTAACGTGTAAGAACATGAACGTGACTCCAAATCCACGCAGACACGTAGAGACGTGTGCGTGACTAAAAATACACGCAGACACGTACAGACGTGTGCGTGACTAAAAATACATGCAGACATGTACAGACGTGTGCGTGACTAAAAATACATGCAGACAAGTACAGACGTGTGCATGAAAAGTCACGCACGCAAGTACAGCGTGAGCATGAAAAGTCACGCACGCAAATGTCACGCACGCACGTAAAGACGTGAGCGTAACAAAAATCTACGCTGACACGTATAGACGTGTGCGTGACAAACGAGCAGTTCTACCACATGAACTATCTATCTCCGAAAACACGCTAAGTTGGTGGACCAAAACCTATGAACAGCCGAAATACACAAACTTAGATCTAGGGAAATTAAGCCACAGAAACCAAAAATGCCAAGAACTAAACTCTCTCAGGATCATGAGAGGAAGGAAAAAGAACCATAAAAATGGGTGATTAAGAAGCAAGTTTGCACTTGCCTTCTCCTGCTGCTGGTAGGTGGTGGAGAGTAATGAGAGGAAGAAGAAGAAGTAATGGTGAAAATGAAGTAATGAGGAGAGAGAGAGAGAGATGGAAGCTTTAAATAGGGGGAGTGGTGGTAGGTGGGGTGTTGGGCCGGGTTTAAGGGGATTCAGCAAACCGAAACCCAATAAGGCTAAAACAGCAAATAAAATTGCAGAAATAAAATTGCAAGAAATTAATTAACATGAAAATTTTAAAGAGCAGATAATTAATTAACATGAAACTAAAGGAATTTAAATACAGAATAATACATGATAAATACTAAATAAATACACATGAGTTGTTCATATATAAAAATACGAATTCCCAATTTGAAATTTGGATTTGATTATTAATTTAAATCAAATTGGGTTTAATCTTTTCTTAATCCGATCCAATTGGGAATTCCTACGTCCTATAAATAGGCAGGTACTCCTCCAATTCAATATTCATCCACAACAATATTTCTCCACAAATTTCACAACCAAAAATACGTGTATCGTGTCTGTGTTACCCTCACCCTACATCTTATTCCAAATTCCAAATACAATATTTTTTCCCATGCCGGACAAACCCCGACACCATAAAATTTCTAGCCTACCCCAATCCGAACACCCCACAGCAGCACTTTCCCCTTTCCCCTGACCTCTCTGCCAACACCACCACCACCGACATCGACCTCGGCACAGCCACGCTGACCGTCCCCATATCGCACAACCGGTCCTCCGACCTTCCGACCCAGCCGTAACCACCATCACCATTGAGAACACCACCACGCCATCTCCTCCATCTTGCCCGACTTTCCGACCCCGGTTGTTCCGACCACCATCAAACCGACATCACCGCCACCCAAAACCACCCACTGTCATGACGACCCCCGCCAACGCCGCCGCGACCACAGACTCCATCACTCAGAGAAAAGAAAAAGGAAAAGAAAACCTAAATTAAAATCACCACCGCTCACCTTGCCTAGTCGCCGACGCCACCGACGAGCCCCCATAACCACCGCCTGCTGACCCTTGCCGCCGCCGTGTCTACTCCACGCGCGCGTGCACACCGATTATCCGCCACTCCAGATCTGCTCCTCTCCGTCTCCCCAAATCGTGTCACCCCACTGGACCGAACACCCCTCCGCCGTAGCCCTTCCGGCAACCGCGTGCGCATGCCCGAACTCACCCCCTTCCTTCACATCTTCTCCGCCCGACCGGCGACTTCCCTGGCGCCCTCCATTTTTCTCCAGCGTGCCGTGTCTGGTAAACCACCGCCCGCCGCTCCATAAGCCCTTCGCCTCCCCTTGACCGCCGAGCCTCGAGCGCGACCCTCCTCCTGGAGCACCTCCGCCGCCGCCCCTAGTCGCCGTCCCCTCCGTTGACCCCCCGTCGAAACCCTATCCCCGTCCGCTCGTGTCCCGAGCCGCCACCGCCTGGCCGCACGGCCATCAGCGACGGCCGCACAGCCTCCGCTCTCCGATTCCCCTTTCCTCCACAGCCCCACCGCGCCAGCGACACCGAACCTCCGCTCCCCTCACCGCCTCCCTCTCGCTCACACTTCCTCTCTCTCTCCCTTTCCTTACTTTAGCTTTCGGATGAAGGATTCGAGAACAGGCTGTTTTAATCTTCATATTTAATAGTATTTTATATTTTATAATTTTTTTTTCTTTTCTTTTCTTTCCTTTATGCTTTGTTTACTGGTCACTGTGAGGAGCAGTTGTCATTGTTTTTATTATATTTAATATTATTATCATTAGTTTTTTATTATTATTATTAGATAAGAGCCCATTTGTTAATTATTATTTATTTTATTTTATTATTATTATTATTATTAGTAATATTCTATTGTTTGATCATTATTATTATTATTATTAGTGTTAATATTATCATTATTATTATCATTATTATGATTATTTTATGTATAACAGTATAAGCATATTATGTATAGCTATATTATACATGCATATATAATGTTAGTTCCATACTACTGTCACCAATTAGAATTATATATATAAATAAATATTATATTCGGTTTGGCTTACATTTATTTCAAATTTAGTTTAGCCCGAAATATATTATTATAAGAATTTTTATGGTATTTTAAACATATCTTCCCAATGGTAAAATGGTTTCCTAATATTTTGATATTTATCTAAATTATTTTTACTAGCAAATTTTCTATCTATAAATTTATTTTGACAACCTTAAAGTATTTTTAGCCTAATGATTTTTATATTTTCAAGTAATTATCCAAAAAACTATTTCAACTAATAAAATATATTTTCAAGTATTTATATAAAATATTTTTACTGCGTAAACTATAGTTTTGGACTTAAAACGATTTTACCACTTACGAAATATTTTGAGATAATAAAATACGGTTTTCAAAGTTATAAATATTTTTCTAAATTCATATTATTCGATCAAATTCTTTCGATTATCGTCCAAACCATGACCAACCCTATTATTCCGTTTCCTCACCAATTTCGTACTACCATATGTCCACCCTAACTAACTTGACCCTTCTGGACCCAATGGAACTATCCGTGTCGCTATCAGAGGTCACCATGCATAGTTGTTGTACCGAAGTCGATCTTGTGCCACCCTTATTGTACCACACCAGGCAGCTCACCAGGCGACTCAACAGGCAAGTATACCTTGCTAATTTACTGTCAAATTATTTATTTTCTGCATAATTATTTTGTTTCATATTGTTAGTTCCTTTGTTATAAACTGTGCGTCCAAGCCATACTTGGATGCAAACGACTTTATTAGTCGTTACTTTATTTTATGTATGTTAACTTAGTTTTAGCCGACTACCCTCTTGTTGGGGGATATTTTTATATCTTCCTTTGGCTGTGACACTCACACTATACGGTTTGAGACATGTTGTTAGGAGCACGACTTATTGACTAGCTATCTCTAAAGTCGTGTGACGGTAGATGATCGTAACTGCTATGACTAGGGTTTTTGGAGACTCAAGCAGTTACAAAACTGGACGAACCATGGACATGACTTGAACAGTGTTGGATATATTGGGGAGGACAGTCGCTAGTGCATATGGAAAGCCAAAAAGGTAAACCACAGTCTTCGGATGGAACTGTGGCGATATATTTGCAGATGTCCTCTGACGTTTTAGACGTTACGGACGGATACAGATGACTGGATGCCAGTTACGTACACATAGCCTAAAATCCCACCCATGCGCATGAAAGTTGTCCTCTAAATTGCACATTAGGCGGTTAGAATCTCCTTGCATATTTGTGTCTAGGATAGTCTTTATATATTATTATTCTGACAGTTCATATTAGCTTGTTCTTCCTGTATCTTGCTACGTCCGTCTGAGGACCTGGTTTTTCTCCAGGTGTGTGTTCATGTCTTCCGCAGGTATTCTAGCCAAGGCCGTGATCTTCTCCATTCCTTCGAAGACGATTGCGCTTGGTTTGTCTTGCTATTCTATGGATCAATTTTTGTATATTTTCTTCATTGAGTTAGTTGGTAGTGGACTTTGTCTACGCCCAACGATTGTATCATAAATATTCGAGTTGATATTGTTTTCCATAAATAAATTCACTTTATTTATTGTGTTTCTGGGAAAATTACAACTGTGGGAATCTGATCTAGAAGACGATCACTTTATCCCTTGGACTATGCGAAGAAGAAAAGCTCTCAAAATTTTGACAGTAAGTTAGATAACTATGTATCTGTACAATGAATGAGAAAAAGAACTCTATTTATAGAGTCAAAAATAACTGAAAGGATAACTGTCTTCACAGCCTGTGCCTAGTTGAAAATCATGCAGGATTTAACATACGGAAGGTTGTGAGCAGTTACTAGACGTAGCCTGTAACTGTTAGACACATGGCAATCATGCACGAGTCGTGTGCAAGTTACAGGACACGCAGGCGAGAGATCAGTGGCATGGCTGCCACGTACTCCAATTTGATAAAATCTATGCAGACTTGTTGAAGACGAAATCCATGCAGACTCGGGACAGAAAGCTTCAAAATCCATGCAAACTTGGGGCAAGAAGCTTCAGGATCCACGCAGACTTAAGGCAAAAAGCTTCAAAATCTACGCAGACTTAAGGAAGAAAACTTCAGAATCCACTCAAACTTGAGACAGAAAGCTCAAAATATACGCAGACTTTGGGAAGGAACATAATCCACGCTCGATTGAGGTAGGACTGCCAGCTGTCTTGATTCGACGTGCCTCGACTGACACAAAATCTCTGACAGTGATTACTTTTGTCAGTCGTATTAAATGACAAGAAGCTCTTTTGGTACGCCAACTTGACGAAGGCTGAGTCTTGCTGAAGAAGATTTTGAAAGTCACGCAATAGTCGGCTATGATCTCTCGAGTTCTGTGCATAAGTGGCATACGAGAAGACATTTTTCGACTGTCGTGCTGTCAGTCTTAATGATACTCTGACAAATGATGAGCTGTCTCCCAGTGTGACTTGTAAATTTTGTCCTGATCAACTCAGCGTGACTTTTGGACTTTGTTCTGATCAACTCAGCGTGACTATTCATTTTTAAGGCCTACAAAACCCCCTTCAAAGTTTTTCGAAAAAATGATAAATTATTTCGAAATACTTTGAAATCGAGATGTTAAAAATGAATTTAGTCACACTGAGATGACTTTAAAGAGATATTTATTCCTGAATGATTGGACTGTTGGGATTCTGTGCAGTTAGGCTCCCGTATCAATCTCCTAAATCAAGGCAAATCATGATGGGCCGTTTGGAATTCTTCATAAGCCTATAAATAAGCCATAGATTACTTCTTTCCTTCTTTACTTGCATTTGAAAGAGAGAACCCACAGAAGAGAACTTCATCTTCCCCGACGAACTCTTTCTTCCCCAACTTCTTCTTCTTCTCTGAGAACGAACTTTTTGTGAGATTTCATTCTCAAACAGAAAAGCAATGCTTTCTAATATTCGATTTTTGTGCACTGTATCAGACATTGGTTTGCCAATCCTTAGCACCAAACTCGATGGTAAGTCCAGTATAGTATGCGTACTATTTTGTTACTGTTGAAGATGGGCTTTTGTTTCTGACTGAACAGGGTGCGCCTATTTTTGTTTGACAAATGCACGCTTAATGATAATGATATTTCTGTTGATTTAATCTCTTTTTTCTTGCTGTTTTCTGCAGAAGCTCGGCTGAAAATCTTCTTCAGAACTGGCATTGGTGATTTGGATGCTGTGGAGAATATTCCTATGACACCTACATCAGGTAGCTCATACGCTTTTGACGCATAAATCAGACAACTCAGAACTCTTCGTAGGATAGAAGGGTCTTCCTCAGATGGTAGGAAGAGCCTTTATACACGAGAGTTGGATGGTGGAGTTAACTCTATCCCGAGAAATCGGGCAGTAGAGTTCCTTTCACGGCAGAACTAGGAATTGTATCCCAAGGTTGGATACATTCCTGTCTCCTCTGAAAGGTCGCTCCTAATCCACCAGTTGTATTGGCAGCAATACGCCTTCGGGCTGCCATACTCTGGGGTTCTCCTCTCGTCTGAGAGAGAAGACCAGAGTTTGATTCCTACTGTTCTGGTCGCCACTGGAACCCAGACAGTCAGGAACTGCCACCAACAACGAACCTGACAGAGAAGGTCCGACGGAGAAGATCCAAGGAAGAAGATAGATCTCCATTAGGTTATTGTTGTGTATATAGAATGAAAATCCAAAATTGTAATAGATTTCCATTATGATTTGTAAGAAAGTCTAAGAGAATGTAATAGACTTTTTGTGGTGAAATAAGAATGGAAATGATAATTCTTCTATGCTCAAAAATTTGTATTTGTGGATGAATTGTGGACATGATAGATAATGAAATCTTCTTTTCTGATTTAGAGTATATAATATTATCAGAGGTAATATGGACATGATAATATGTAGGAACTCAAAAGAAAATAGATTGATTTCTATGCAGAGGTCAAAAATAGAAAATGACAAATGAGCAGGTAGATTCGGCATTTATCCAGAAGTTATGAAAACGTGATAAATAACGAATCCCCATAATAGAAGATTATAAATGGACGAACCATCGGATGAATGTAATAAATGAACGGATGAACCGTCAAGTATTAATGAATGTGTGAACCGTCTGATGAACGAATGAACCGTCAAGCATTTAATGAATATGTGAATCGTCGGATGAATGTGACGCTTCATTATTTGAGGAACTTCTGCCTATAAATATAGCAAAAATCTGATAAGAACGAACACTTCTATTCTTCAACATAAAAATATCGTCTGAAGAAGCATCCAAGAAGGCTGAAATCGCCATGAAGATTCAGAAAGGCACTGAAGAACGCCCTGTTGATCCAGTTCAATCGAAGAAGGCGGAAGCAGGCGAAGGTTCGTCTGCACCCAAGCCACCAAGGGACATTTTGGACTTCCTGCTCGAACCAGGAAGGACTGAAGAAGAAGAAGCCATGAGGATGGCTGCTTGCAAGTTCTTCGTGGGTTCCAACAAGGAGGTTCTCAGTTCTTTTGCTAATCACGTCTTCGAGAAGGACGACAGTGGCCCATGTCCAAATGTAGAGAAGGATGATAGTGATCTTCCTTAATATCATGTACCATCATTCATGATTAAAATAAAATAAAAATTTTATTTCTAAACATGAACTTGTCTGATGATTACAAGCATTTACATTTATACATAGTACTTTTTAAGGAATTTGTCGTTAATAGGCATCAAAACTTTTCAACCATCCAATTCTGAGAGTTGATAAGCTCTATTTGAGAAAACTCTACTCACGATATAAGGACCTTCCTATTTTGCGTCGAATTTACCCTTGCTCATATGAGTCATAGTCATAGGACGTCTGACTGTTAGAACAAGTTCTCCTTTTTGATATGCTCGAACTCTGACTTTCTTATTAAAAGCTCTTGAGATTCTAGCTTGATAGAATTCAATATTCTGTTGAGCAGATAATCGCTTTTCATCCAAAGCTTCTAATTCCTGAAGTCGAAGACGATTTATTTTCGGCAGTGAGTTCATTAGCGATTGCTATCCTTAAAGAAGGAATTTGAATCTATAATGGAAGAACAGCTTCGCAACCATACACCAGAGAGAAGGGTGTACATTTAGTAGCATTACGAACTGTAGTACGGTAGGCCCCAAGCATTCACCGAGCTTCTCACTCCAATTACGTTTGTTAGTAGAGACAAACTTCTTTAGGAGTTTGATGATGGTCTTGTTGAAAGCTTCTGCTAATCCGTTAGCTGTCGGATTATACGCGGTAGAAGCCACATTATTAATCCGATGATCGTCACAGAATCGAGTAAACTTCTGACTGACGAACTGTGGTCCGTTATCATGAATAATGCGTCGAGGAACACCAAATCTGTAGATGACATGATGCTTAATAAAGCTGATGACATTAGTTTTAACTTCAGATAAAGGAATGGCTTCGGCCCATTTGGAGAAGTAATCGGTTATTGAGAAAAATCGATGACCTTTGGACGACGGCGGATTGATCGGACCGATAATGTCCATGCCCTAAGCTTCGAAGGGCCATGATGCTGCCGTCGATGTAGAAATTCCGAGGGTTGATGAATAAAATCCGTATGGATTTGACAAGCTTTACACTTCTTTGCATATTCGATGGCGTCTGATACCATAGTGGGCCAATAATAACCATACGTCGAATACGGTCCTGAAGTTTTGGGCCAGGTTGATGTGCTCCGCAAATTCCATCATGTGCTTCGCGAATGATCTGCTGAGCCTCGTCACCGGTAACACATCGAAGAAGTAAACCATCATAAGCTCGACGATATAAGGTTTTTGTAGTATGATTGTAATAGAATCTGAGTGATCGTCGTCTGATAGATGCTGCCTCACTCGAATCATCCGGAAGAATATCATACAATACGAAGTCTAAGAAAGGAAGTCTCCAATCTTTATCCGTATTCTGAGTCTCAGTTGAATTACTGAAGATGAATTCCATGCTAGAATCAGATGAAGATGATAAAGATTTACGACTAAATCAAATCCTTGTGTGACGTCATGAGATGTTGATTCTTCAATGTCAATTGGAAGTCCTAGGGTCAGGTTATTTCCAGATGAAACAATTCTCGATTGCGAACAACAATCATTTATTGCCGTCTAATCGAATAGCCAACACCGTCGCAAGATTAGCTAGAGCATCAGCTTCTGTGTTACATGCTCGCCTAACATGTTCAATGAAGAATTCTTCAAACGAAGAAGCCATAGATATAGCTGATCTATGATAAGGAACCAGATCTTGATGGCGAACTTCATAAGTACCCCTTATCTGATTGACAATGAGTTTAGAGTCTCCGTATGCCTCCAAATGTTGAATATTCAGATGTTTAGTGAGTTGAAGACAATGAGCAATGCATTGTACTCAGCTACATTGTTTGAACATGGTTGATCAAGAGAATAAGCTCGTTGGATAGCAAGACCTTCTGGCGATACAAGAACAATTCCAACTCCAGCGACGATGTCTCCATTAGGACCAATTCTTGAAGCTCCATCAAAGAATAGACGCCAAGTAGGATCTTCCTCAGCAATTTGGTTTGAATCTAGAACTTCATCTGGGATTTCATTATAGAGTTTTGAATCTTCTGGAATTGAATGAGCAGCCAGAAAATCGGCTAAAGCTTGTCCTTTGACTGACTTCTGAAGAATATAGTGCATATCATATTGAGCAAGTAGGATTCCCCAATTAGCCAATCGAGAATTCAAAACACTAGGTTTCTTCATCATGACCCGTATAGGATTGATCTTAGAGACGACATGAATAGTCTGACCCATGATATAATGTCGTGTCTTTTGGACAGCGAACATCAAGACTAGACATTCTTTTTCGACCGATGAATATCGAGGTTCAGCTCCGGTCATAGTTCGACTGAGATAGTAAATGGCTTATTCATGACCATTTTTATTCTTTTGACAAGCAATGCACCCAATGAATGACTCATTTCTCGGGTATATAAGAGGAATGGAATTCTGAGACGGAAGGTACCAATACTGGAGGGCTCATCAGATATTGTTTTATATCATCGAATGCTTTCTAACATTCATCATTCCAGACAAAAGAGATACCTTTCTTCATAAGTTTGTTGAATCGTCTGCAGCGTCCTGATAAATTAGAGATGAATCTCCTGATATAAGCGATTCTTCCTTGAAATTCTCGTAGCTCTTTTAAGGTACGTGGAGGACGCATCTCTTGGATGGCTTTGATCTTCTCGGGATCCACGTGTATACCTTTAGAGGTAATGACGAAGCCGAGAAATTTACCACTAGAGACGCCTAAGAAGGACTTAGTAGGGTTCATCTTTAATTGATGCTTACGCATTAGATCAAATATAGTCATCAAATCTTGGATATGATCCTCCTTTTGTCGACTTTTGACTGCAATATCATCAACGTAGCATTCGACTATTTTTCACAAATGTTCACGGAATATAATGCTCATGGCTCGTTGATAAGTTGCTCCTGTATTCTTGAGACCGAATGGCATAACTATAACAGTATGTACCAATCGCGTTCTGAAAGAAGTGTGTTTCTCGTCGTCTGGAAACATTTTAATCTGATTATATCTAGAATTCCCGTCCATGAATGACATCCGTTCAAATCCACAGGTATTATCGATCATGACATCAGTGATTGGTAGAGGGAATTCATCTTTAGGATATGCCGCATTGAGATCGTGGAAGTCTATGCAAACTCTGATCTTGCCAGTCTTTTTAAGAACAGAACTATGTTAGCCACCCAATCGGGATGTTGTTCCTCTCTAATAAATCCGGAGGCCATGAGTTTATTGACTTCAGCTTCAATTGTATCCATAATGTCTGGACGAAATCGTCGCTGTTGTTGTTTGACCGGTTTAGCATTCGGCAAGATATTGAGCTTGTGAGTTGCGATTTGTGGATCAAGTCCTGGCATATCTTCATAACTCCAAGGAAGACATCGATGTAATCACGAATGAGTTTAATCATGTCTTGCTTATCAGTTTCTAAAAGACTTTTACTGATGAATATTGGTTTGGGGGATCCCTCCTCACCAACATCTATTTGAACAAGTTTGTCTTCAGTCGGAGGTTTTTTGCTCGAAATGGAACGCCATTGATTATCTAACCTTTGGGCCCATTGTTTGATTCAGGTGAGATTTTAAATTCTTCTTCGTCTTCATCACTTTCTTCAGAACAGTCAATAGAAACCATTGAAAGACAGAATGTTGCAGTAGAAATCACCGATACTCGTATCGGAATCCCAAGAAGTGGTACTAGAAGAATCAGATCTCTTATCTTCGTCAGACTCGGATCTTCATGGATAATATTGATAAAAGGAGTAGGAGTAATATAGCCCAATCGCATTTTGTCCTTCCATATTTCAGTGGAGGAATCCGGACATGCATTTTTCTTCCTTTTCCACTATTGAGGCCAGTCCTGAAGTCATAGCCCATATTTTTAATGATGTAGTTGTAATCTTCCAGTATCATCATTTTTGTCATCATCTTCTAAATCAGAAGGACTTTGGGGCCCTTTGTAAAAGAATATTGGAATGTCTCCTGGCTTTCTGTTGGGAACTAGAAAGTATGAAGATTGTACAGGTTCTAGGATACATCTGTATGAACAGTCTGTATAACTCCTATAGTTTGTGCTCAAGTCATCTAACAAATGTAAATAACTATGAACATAATTACACACATCAGCGTACTGCAAAGATGGAGACTTTTCATTAAATATAAAAGCAGCAATATTTACATTGGGAGAAGGCTGAGCCTTAGAGATCTTAGCCAAGTCAATGACTAAAGGGGAAGAAGAAGCACGAGAAGAAGCTTTGTTTCGATTAAGATCGATAACAAATGGCTCAGAAGAGGTGAGGTCCCTTGAACTAGAATTAGCAGAGTATCCTGTGAAGATACAGGAACTATAGTACGCCTACTAACAGGAATGATCATTGTATCTTGAGCAGACGACTGAGGTAACGAGTCCGTCCACTCACCGAATGATGAAAGAACCTTCTCCGGAGGATTTGGGAGATTGTTGCTGAGTAGTTCGACCTTTACAGGATTATTAAAGTCTCACATTGAATCTTCTTTCTCCATAGCTTGTATCACCCTTGTATACTCTTCTTTGTACATTCGGGAATCATTGAAATAAGCTTCAACCCCATGGAAGGATTTATATCAGCAACTTCTTTTTGTACTCTTCCATTGCTATCAATGTACTTAAAATACTGATGAAGAGTAAAGGCACCACATTATTTTCATGAAGAAAGGGCCTTCCAAGAAGAAGATTATAAGATCCCACAATCTCGATCACATAGAAAGTGACTTTGGATCTGAAATCGCCTATCTGAAGTTTCAGATGAATCTTTCCCAGGGGCTCGCTTCTGCTTTGATTGAATCCCAGGATAGTAGTAACTGCCTTGGAAAGCTTATGAAGAGGAATTTTTAGTTCATCCAACAGACTCTTTGGCATTATGCTTATAGCAGACCCTGGATCAATGAGGATACGATCTATCTTCATTGTATCGATATAACCGGTGTAGTAGAGAGGCCGATCATGTCTATTATCCTCCAATAGCATGTCGTCTTGTGTAAAGGTGATATTTGGGATAATCTCTAATATACTGTTACAATGTAAGTAAGTGGCAGGTTCTGCATCTGGCTTCTTTAATTGTGCAAGACAAGAGTCGGCTTGAAGAAGTGCTTCACTTAACGTCTCCGAGTCTCTTTAGAAAGCGTAGAAGTTCAAAGAGGGACATTCTAGCTGGAGTATTAGCAAGTTGAGCTAGAATGTCAAAATTATAAGGCTTCTGAAGCCCAAGAGGAGGGGACTTCTTGATTGGTTTATCAAACCGAGCCTGTTGTTTGCCTTTCTCAAGAGCCGTAGGCTTGGGAGAAACAGGTTCAACCGGTGTAGTTGAAGGAACAGGTGCAGTGGATGATTCTTTTTCAGGAGGAACATTAGGAGCATCTTTATCAGTTGGAGGGATATTAGGAGTATCCTCAGGATTCTTGGAATAATCCTTTAGATAAGGTTTCCCTGTTCGAGTAGCAAGTGCTTCTTCCTTCTCTTTTGGCTCTGTGTCAGAGGTAGATCCAAGAGAAGTCATATGACATGACTTAATTTTACCAGCCTTCTTGGACTTTGAGAAGTAGTCTTTTGAGGAGGAGGAGATTCAAAATCTGCCACTAGATCAGGATGTATCCACATGATTTCTCCTGTTTCCAAAGTGATTGGCACTAATCCTTCAGACTGTGGAGGAGGAATATTCACTATTTCAAGAGTTGCCTTGGGAATAGGAACGATCCCACTTTCAAGGAGTTGAGAAGGAAATCTCCGAATTGCATAGAGACGACGTTGGAGGTGACGATCTTCTCTTTTAGAGTAAGGAGATAGCTCCAGATTTAATCATTTCTTGGATCTTTCCTTTCAGTACATAACATGTACGAATTGTGTGACCCAACATTCTGTGGTATAGACAGTATTTAGGATGATCTGTCTTCCCAGCTTCATCAGGTTTCTTGATTTCAGGTAATTGTATTTTATTACCTTTCAGCAGATATTCAAAGATACCAAGGACATCGTCGTCATCGAAAGAGTACTTCTTTGGGGCGAGGTGTTCTTGGTTGTTGAGTTGTAGAGTTAGGAGAAGTTTGAACAGTTGATGCATCTTTACTCTGAAGATTAACTTCAAGAGTTTCTTTTCCCTTGCGAGCATTGTTTTTAGCATTATTGTTAGTACCTTGACCTGTTTCTTTGGGAGTCATCTGCACTCCTAAACCTTTGAAGGTTTCAGCACTAATTTCTGCGCCTTGGCACTGACTATGAAGGAAGGCCAATCTTAAAATTGAGTAGATCCTGTCACATGCTGATGATTGGCAACAAGTTTGATTTGCATGTGTCGATGGTGACAGCATCTGGAGTTCCAAGAGGCATCTTCAGAGCTTCTCTTCGAAACCATTCAATAAAATCCTCTGTAGTTTATTATTTTTCTGCTTGATTCTAATAAGAGCAGATATAGTGTCATTAAGCCCTTCATAGAACCGTTCAAGAAACATCTGTTTGAAACCGCAAATGAGGTAATGTACCCATCTGGGAGACTTCTATACCATTCATAAGCCGTTCCCTTGAGACATCCAATAAACACCCGAGTAAGGAGGGCGTCACTTGGTTGCAACTGGTCAGTCATCACTTCAAAGTGATAATAAACTGACTTGGAGAAGTGGTTCCATCATAGAATGAGATAGTAGGAGGCTTGTATTTAGGAGATACGATACTTGCTTCCATTCTATCGGATAAGGTTGTTTGATGCCTAACCTTTGTAAACCATCTTTCTGTTTGAATGCCTCGAATTGAGTTTTGAGATTCTTCAATTCTTTAGAGACAACTCCGGAAGATTATGGAGTTGTAGCTTGTAGAGAATAGTTGGGAGGAGGAACACATTATAAGCACTACTCCAGCTCCAGAGAGACTAGGATTTGTTTAAGCTGGTCCAGGAGTATTAGATTGTACTACTGGAGGAACTTGTATTACACCAGTATCAATTGGTATGGCATCTGGTACAGTCTGTCGATTTTGTATCTGAGTTGCCATGAGTTCATACATCGACTTCATAGTATCAGCCATGGATTTCATTTGCTGTTCCAAAGAAACAATTCTTTGTTCTTGAGGAGTCAAGGAAGCAGAAGGTTCATCAGTATTCCCATCAACCATATAAGTCGTGACTGTACGAGGGATTATTGATGAACTGGTGGATGTTGTTTGTTCTGAATCATTGCTTTGTGCATCAAAGTCAATTATAGGAGAACTACCCCCAGTAGGAAGAGGTAGGATGTTAGATTCTCCAAGGAATTCAGAATCATCTTCAGAGATCAAAGTTCTTTGACTAGAGACCAGGACTCTTGCTCTTGTGCCTCTATACTCCATCTGGACTATCAGCTCTACCTCCAGTATCCCGAGAGGTCATGTTGACAGAAGCAAACAAAGGCTCATCTTCATCAGGCATAGGTTCACACTGAATCCGATTGAAGACAGATTGTCATTTAGTTTGACATCTGCATTGCATTGTGACTCTCGGCTGGAAGTCACATTCATGATCAACATAGTCTTGAACCAGTGATTGACATTTGCATTGAATTATGACTCTTGGCTGGAAGTCACATTCAGCATGGTCCATTGTCATAGAATTACTTCTTTTCTGTTGAAGGTGCTCTCGTAAATCTCTTTGTGTATTTTTAGGAGTATATTTCCTGTTCTTGGGTCTTGATGGCTCTTGATTATATAGGGAGTGATTAATATGAGCCACATAGTTTCTAGCATACTCTGCATCTGGATCTTTTATTTTTATTTCCAATTGATGTGGTTTCTTAACACCAGAAGTGTTTCCCAAACGGATTTGATTAAGTTTTGTTCTTAAATCAGTTTGAGGTAACACATTGGTTTTGGAAACTTGGAGTTTTCCTTCCATTGATCTGGATATTTGCAGAGAAGGAAGAGTTGAACCACCCCCTTGATTAGGAGTTGGTAACAGACCCTCTTTCATAGACAAATTCTGTGCCCAATTTGAAGAAGTCAAGTTTTGAGACATAGAATGTCCAGAAGGAAGAGTAGTCAAAAGACATCTTCTTTTCTTTGACTAACAAAATTGTCAATCAAAGCTGTTCCTGAAGTAAAAACTACAGGAGGAGAAGAAACAACTAAAGAGTTATCTCTTTTCGAAGGGACCTTGTGTGGAAAACCACCCCCAGTTCTAGTAGAACTTGGCAAAGAGGAAGAGATAGCTAAAGAGCTATTCTTCTTAGATGATGTACACGCTGAAACAGACTTGGTTAAATAACCAGTACTGTTAGCGTGATTGTTGATTTTAGAATTACACGTTGGAACAAATTTGACTAAAGAGCCAGTACTGTCAGCGTGATTTTTGATTTTGGAAATACACGCTGGAACAGATTTGGTTAAAGAACCAGTACTGTCAGCGTGATTTTTGATTCTAGAAATACATACTGGAACAGATTTGGCTAAGGAGCCAGTGCTGTCAGCGTGATTTTTGAATGAGAGATTGCACACTGGAACAGATTTGGCTAAGGAGCCAGTACTGTCAGCTTGACTTTTGGGATTGAATTTGTACGCTGGAACAGATTTGGCTAAGAAGCCAATACTGTCAGCATGACTTTTGGATGTGAGATTGCACGCTGGAACAGACTCGGCTAAGGAGCCAGTACTATCAGCATGACGTTTGAATGCTGTCATCTTCGAGCGCATAAGAGTGTGCGTGCTTGCAGTAGAGTCTTTGCCAGTGTTAGGAGTAGACACTGTGGCAGAGACTTCACCATTGGCTGCCAACTGAATCTTAGGGACATAGACAGAGTGTCCCTTCGACTTGGCAGTGATGATGGAGGCTGAAGTGGGCTTGCCACTCTTAGCGCGCTGTATTTCTTGTAGGCGAGTTGATCGAATTGGATCGTCATCACCTTCTTCGTCGAGCCATTGACGAAGTGTCGCATTGAGTTGTTGCCATCTCAGAAGAGGAGATGGTTTTCCCAGCAGAGTCGCCAATTTGTTTTCCATAAATAAATTCACTTTATTTATTGTGTTTCTGGGAAAATTACAACTGTGGGAATCTGATCTAGAAGACGATCACTTTATCCTTTGGACTATGCGAAGAAGAAAAGCTCTCAAAATTTTGACAGTAAGTTAGATAACTATATATGTACAATAAATGAGAAAAAAATTCTATTATAGAGTCAAAAATAAAAAAGGAGAACTGTCTTCACAGCCTGTGCCTAGTTGAAAATCATGCAGGATTTAACATACGCAAGGTTGTGAGCAGTTACTAGACGTGGCCTGTAACTTAGACACATGGCAATCATGCATGAGTGTGCAAGTTACAGGACACGCAGGCGAGAGATCGGTGGCATGGCTGCCACGTACTCTAATTTGATGAAATCACGCAGACTTGTTGAAGACGAAATCCACGCAGACTCGGGGCATAAAGCTTCAAAATCCACGCAAACTTGGGGCAAGAAGCTTCAGGATCCACGCAGACTTAAGGCAAAAAGCAAAATCCACGCAGACTTAAGGAAGGAAACTTCAGAATCCACGCAAACTTGAGACAGAAAGCTCAAAATATGCAGACTTTGGGAAGGAACATAATCCATGCTCGATTGAGGTAGGACTGCCAGCTGTCTTGATTCGACGTGCCTCGACTGACACAAAATCTCTGACAGGGATTACTTTTGTCAGTCGCATTAAATGACAAGAAGCTTTTTGGTACGCCAACTTGACGAAGGCTGAGTCTTGCTGAAGAAGATTTCGAAAGTCACGCAATAGTCGGCTATGATCTCTCGAGTTCTGTGCATACGTGGCATACGAGAAGACATTCTTCGACTGTCGTGCTGTTAGTCATAATGATACTCTGACAAATGATGAGCTGTTCCAGCGTGACTTGTAAATTTTGTCCTGATCAACTCAGTGACTTTTGGACTTTGTTCTGATCAACTCAGCATGACTGTTCATTTTTAAGGCCTACAGATATTTATATTATTATTTTCATTGTGGATGAGATTTAGTTTGTCTTGGATTACTACATTTTACAGCTTATGTATTCATACGAGGCCTATGTATTCGTATGAATACAGCTGGCATATTTACGTACTTAGTCCTACGTATTTTGGGATGGAGCGTTACATATTTTTGTGGTGGCCCATGCAGGTCAAGATAAATTGTTTGGTTACTTTACCGTACCAAGCAAGCCTGCGTATAGGATTAGAAGTCTAGGATCTCATCAATACTTGACCTCTTGCTTTGATTTTATCTACCATTTGATCATCAATTGCATCTTGCTTGCTTCCTTCCATCCCTATTCTTATCTTTCCTTCATGCTTGTAGAGATCGACCCTACTAGTTAGTTGTCCCAAACACCATTAGTTTAATTCTTTAAGTTGGGTAGAATACCTTATGAACTAGCAACCCTTTGACCTAGTGACCTATATTAGCAAGCTATTTAGATCCTGAATCTAGAGGACCTAACCGTCTAGCCAACCAAGGACTTGGACAAGAAGACTATAGGACGACTGTATGATTTAGAATCATTCTACCTTCTTTAAAATCTTAATCTCTCGTGCCTATGTATTTACCATTTTTGATAATGCTAATGTAGCCTAGTTTTTGCAGGCTTATCTTTATCGAGTTTGTTCATGACATATGCTATTGAGTGCTCACTAGCCTATTGTCTAATCGAACCAGTACATAATGGTCTGATCAACAAAGTACACTTTGGTTCACTTTTGTCTATTTACTCTACGTGGATGTGGACATAATTAAACTTGGCCCTTACATCCCATCCACACTGTCTTGACAATTCTTTGAATTATTCGGTAACCTTTGAGCCACGTATTCATATTCGTTAACGCCTTCTTCGAACTCCATATTGCTTTCTCCTTCACCTATTTTTGAAGGACGAGGGCGTTATTCTAGAACTTCCTCTAGCTCCTATCGATTATGACCATACCGTATTATTTTCTATGATCTAGATCGTAATTTCTTACGACATGATTTCATGAAAACATTGTCATCGTTTTATCCCATCGTACCCACTTGTGTCTTCTCACCCCTCTACGAATTCTTAATTTTGAGGACGAAATTCTTTTAAGTTTGGTAGGATGTAAAACCCTAAATTCTACTATTTTTAATTAAATTTGGTACTGATTTAAAATTTTTTTATTGTACGTGACGTAATCGTATTGTACGTCGCGCACAAAATTTTATTTTCATAGTTGCTCGTCGAGTACGAATATGTGCGAGCGTACATATTTTAGAAAAATATTTTTCTATTTTATATACACTTTCAAATTGTTAATAATTATTATTCTTGTTATAAAAGACCTTTTATTTTTAGCAGTTATTAACCATAAATAATATTTAATTGTATACTAGGATAAGCATAATCATGTATGCATTATTCGTGCATACATATATTTTGTAATTATTTATTAGTCTATTTTAAATTAAAATGTAATTTTTGAGATTTATTAATATTAATGTTTTATTATTCAAAAGTATTTAAAAATATTTATTATTTCGAAATTATTATTGATACTTGAAAAATATATTTGGAAGTTATCGTGGCCATTTAAACCTTGATTTGAAATTTTGGATTATCTAAAAAGTTAAATATTTGAAATTTAATTTATCTTAATTAATTTTATACTAGAAATTTAATTTGATTTAAATTAATATTTAATTCGAAATTTGGATTTGATTATTAATTTAAATCAAATTGGTTTAATCTTTCCTAATCCGATCCAATTGGGAATTCCCACGTCCTATAAATAGGCAGGTACTCCTCTAATTCTATTCATCCACAACAAATTTCTCCACAAATTTACAACCCAAAATACGTGTATCGTGTCTGTGTTATCCTCACCCCAATCTTATTCCAAATTACAAATACAATATTTTCCCATGCCGGACAAACCCTGACATCGTAAAATTTCTAGCCTACCCCAATCCGAACAACCCACAGCAGCACTTTCCCCTTTCCTCCGACCTCTCTGCCAACACCACCACTATCGACATCGACCTCGCCACAGCCACGCTGACCGTCCCATACCGACAAGGTCATCCGACCTTCCGACCCAGCCGTAACCACCATCACCATTGAGAACACAACCACGCCATCTCCTCCTTTGCCCGACTTCCCGACCCCGGTTGTTCCCACCATCAAACCGTCACCACCGCCACCCAAACCACCCACCGCCGCGGCGACACCCCCAACTCCGCCGCGACACACTCCATTACTCGAGAAAAGAAAAGGAAAAGAAAACCTAAATTAAAATCACCCCCGCTCACCTCGCCTAGTAGCCGACGAGCCCCCAGATCCACCGTCCGTCGACCCTTGCCGCCGTGGCGTCTACTGCACGCGCGCAGTGCACACCGTATACCGCCACTCCAGTTCTGCTCCTCTCCGTCTCCCCAAATCGTGTTACCCCGCTGGACGAACACCCCCTCCGCCGTAGCCCTCCGGCAACCGCGATCACCCCGAACTCACCCCCTT
>JANAVB010002764.1:0-36950 GCA_029216955.1 Iris pallida
TTTAAATCTTCCTGGCTACCCTTTTGTACTCACTGATTGGATCCCTTGTCATTTTTAGTACCTAATAAACTCTTGTATTCTAACAGTCAAGTAACTTCACCATTTCCGTGACTGGACTATTGAAACTCATTTTGAATTCTTTAAACTCTTTTGAAATCCCTAGGATAAAGTCGAGAGGCTATTCGATGACCTACTATGGCATGACAGTTGTGCGCTGCAGCCATTAGCTGGATTATGGAGACTGAGGGTTCACTGCAGCCAGTAGCGCACTGGCGAGGCAGGAACTCTAAGTTGAAGTGATTTCAGACACCCATAGGTTTTCGAGTACTATCGAGACTTGTCATATTCTTCATACCTTGATCTCTTGGGTTGTTTCGCCAATGATTGTTAGAAAATGGATAAGGTTGACAGATTATTCGGTAACATGTTGTTATTTGAGTCACGTAGCCGAAAGTCCACTGCAGCCAGATATATACTAGCGGGGTAGGGATTCTAGGCAAAGTGATTTCAAATAGCTATATGTTTCCGAACACCATGGAAACTATATCCCTTTTATATGATTACTAGTTTTTGAGAATCACAGATCCTTGCACGTTCGTCCTGATTTGATACCATACCTCATGAGTATTGCGTACGTCTCCTCAATCAACCCTTGCTAAATTTTCCTTCTAGCATTTTATCGTTAGATCATTGAATTCCTCAAAATTATACATTGCCAGATTTTGATTCCATACTTCATTGTGTCTTGTCTAAACTTCGATCTTAAATCATGTCCATCTGACAATGATTTTCCTATCTTGTCCTGGTACACTTGTATTAAACTATCGATTTTGATCGTGCTTAATAGTTTGTGTCTTCATGATTTTGCTCCTCTAAGTTGTAATCGAAACTTCATTCCATTCGTGCCTATTTAATCCTTGATCATTTTAGATCGTATTATTTTCTTGTGTAATTATCGTATTTGATCTCAAAGGCTCAGGGCGTCTAAGAGTTACACAGGATCGGCAGAAGCACTGGACGGACAGCAGCAGACGGACACTTGAGTTTGAGGTTAGAGACAGAGTATTCCTGAAGATCTCACCGACTAGGGGAGTCATCAGATTCGGCAGAGGTGGGAAGCTCAGTCCGAGATTCATCGGACCTTTCGACGTGACAGCGCGATTAGCGTGGTGGCATATCGATTAGCGCTTCCAGCTAGCTTGGAGGGAGTGCACGACGTTTTCCATGTATCCCAGCTTCGACTATATTCTAGACCCGAGCCATGTGGTGGACTATTCTGAGCTGGAGGTGGGCCCGAGATTGACCTACGAGGAGCAGCCAGTGGAGATCCTCGATCGGAGGGATAAGCGCTTGCGAAACCAGACTATTCCTCTCGTTCGCGTCACGTGGAGACACTACTCTCCGGGAGAGTCCACATGGGAGCGTGAGGACGAGATGCAGAGCGCTACCCTGGATTATTCACTTGATTGTATTTTAGCATTTTGAAATTTCCATATTCCTTTTCTCAATAATATTTTATAGTATATTTTGTGAATCAATTCTTGAATTTCGAGGACGAAATTTTTCAAGGTGGGGAGATTTGTAACTCCACCTTTCTAGTGAATAAAATTTTTTAAAATTTTCTATGAATATATATGTATATTTTGACTAAGTAATTTAGAATTTATACTTTGATAAATTTGTGTTAAGTAAATATAGGTTTAAGCATTTTCTTGACCATGGGCTTTTCCATGTGAATTAAATCTTTTATTTCTTTTAGCCCAAGCTCATGTTTCCACAATTATATTTCAACCATAGGTTTCCTGTAGTTAAGCCTTCATTGGAGGACCAAGTCCATACTCCTTAGATTAGGTTTAAACTCAACATTTATTTCTCCTCTTCAAAATTCTCTTCGATTGTTCAAATTTTCTCTTCGAAATTCTCTGAAAGGAGAGACGGTTACACCAGCCATGTGCAGCTGCGATCCCCAATTCTTCCCGCAATTATTAGCTTTATTCCTACGCCAATTTCCCCGGCCGACCTTATATAATCTCCCCTTTCTCCATTTATTTCCTCAACCATCCTCTCCATTTGATTCTAGCTTCAATCAACTTCTGAGGATAATGGCAATGGCGGCCATGGCAGAAGTTTTCATGGAGGCAAGAGAACTTTGATTTAGTTCCCTCCTTATTAGATCATCAACATGACAGGTAGATGCAGATCTTAGTCTTCGATTTATTAATTCCAATTTTCTTGACGATCTGTCGATCGATTCTTTATTTCTTAAGATTTCGCTTAACTCTGAAATTTTCCTCGATCCAGTGGTTGATCGAAGCCTTGTGGATCGATCAAACGACTCCTTATCTTCATCATCATCGATGGAGGTCATTTGACTCTGTTGCGGGTACTTCTCGACATTTTCCTGGCTGATTCAATCAATAGAACAATGTAAGATCCCCATTCAATTGCTTATGATCAAATGGTAATTCTTGACTTTATTCTCAAACTTGTGATGTTAAATTGATAGATCGAGGTTGGGTTGATTTTATTGTGTCTTGGCAGTCATCCTCATTGATCTGTCCTTGTGAGTATTCTCAAATTCTTCTCAGTTAGGCTATGAATTTAAATTCTGTTGGTTCGATTTATAAGAAGAGATACTGTGTGTTCATTGTTGGGTGATCGATTTAGTGTCAGGATGTTTGGGCGAATGAGGATTTGAACCCCAGTGTAGCAAGTTGTAGAGAACACTCCTTGGACCCTGATTTGATCTCGTGGAGGTAAACCCCTGATCTTCAATATTTCGAATATAATCTGTGAGATGGCATATGTGGAATAGGCATGATTGTGTGTGAATTTTTCCTAGATCAAGAGTTCATACTCGATTTTTTTGATTAACTTTTAGTTCAGTAAATTTTAGACTGTAGCTATATTTTTCTCTAAACTGGTAAGAACCTTGCAATTGTTTTGATAAGGATTATGAGGATATATTCACAACATAAAGAGAATTTCTGGACTAAGTATGGAGCAATTTAGTTGGGTACCTTGGTCACTACAGGAATTGGAAACTCTGCATTGGTCCCAAATCGTGAACTGAATTAATTTTGGGTGTTCTTGAGACACACCCCTGTATCAATAGTTGTAGGGATTTTATGAAATGGATCTCATGCCTCAGTAATCCTGAGAGAAAATTCTCAGTGTAAATTTGTAAGTTACGTCCTAACTAATTGATTTACACTAAAGATTTCATACTCATTATTATGGCTACAGCTTGCTTGGTCCATTGAGTAGTTTGTAGGTAATCTCAGTTAACCCAAGGAAATCTTATTAGAACCATAGATGGGTTGTTATCATCCTGGTAAAGGGATCAGAACAGGAAGACTAGCTTAGCTTTGTTTTTGGATTAAATTGTTAGAAATCTTATTAGGACAGTCAGTATCCTGTGGAGGTTAGTTATGATTGTATGATTTCAGTTCTTATATTTAGCTGATTTGGATTTCCTGAGAAACCAGGTCAACCTTGATTCATTACAAACCTGGAATGTCTCTCTGTGAAATGGTGGACTCAATCATTTCAACTAGGGATGCATATCTCAGTGTCATTCCTGAGATATTTCTCACAGAAATCTGAGTTAGTCTCAGAATTTTACCAGAGCAATATTTAGTTTAAGTGAGAATTGATAAATAGCAATATGGAGGAGAGGGCAGAAGAGTGGTTTGGGGAGCTTCCTAAAACATTTTCTTTCAAAATATATGAGAATTTGGGACTGTTAACAATCCTGGAATACCAGGATATGTATCAGTCTTTGGTTTACCTTGGTGTTATATCAATTTGAGCTTGAATTCATGACTGGACTTTGTTCAGTCCTGTGTTAAGCTGATTTCATCACCTTCAAGTAGAATCAAGACATGATACCATTCCAGATATACGACCCGAGTACCCTAACCAAAGGGAGTACTGATACTAAGAGTGGGGTTTTTATTTCAAGTTCAGTGAACTCAAGAACCAGAGAGCATTCTCATGGTTCAGTTCAGTGAACTCAGGAACCTGAGATCACATTCCCTTGGTTAGTTCAATCTAGGAAGCTTTAATTTTGTATGCAATTCAGAGAACTCGAATCTGTTATAAAGTCCCTCAAGTTCCTTGAAGGTCTTTATGGGTTAAATGAACCTAAAATCAATGCAAGTCTATTTCAGTAAAACCTTAGATTCCTAGGAACCCTTTCATGCACTGTTATTGGGAACCAGGCCATAAGACAAAGGTTTCCTGTCTGTAACAGGATCCTATTATGACATTGGGTTTTCAAACAAGTTCAATTCTTAGAAGGTTTCTTGAGATAGAGTTAATTGCTCTATTTTTTTACTTAGGTAATTGAAGGCTTAAATAGAACTAATGGTATCAACTCTTAACAAATGTATTAGTCTATTAGTAAGTTTTGTAAACATCCATATCTATAGTATTTAACAAGTTAGAATTAGGGATTATATTAAGTGACTTTGCTAGATTAAGATTTTAGCTATGTTAAGTTTATTGACTTATCATTGTAAATCATTATTACATACAGAAGGATATCTAGCTCTATTGCCTACTTGTACTTTCCTGGAGCAAGGCAAGTACACTCTACTGTCTTGTGCATTTCATTTTATTCTGTACTTCCTTGATTGACACATTGCAACACGTCATGTACTTTCTGGTGCTCATGTTCCTTGTTCCTATTACTTGTACTTGGGGTGGGAAAATATACTATCTATGTGACCAATCCCAAGAAACAACTCAAGTGTTTAGCTTTGACCCCGCATCGTGCACGCGGGTCCTAAGGTGTACCATTCATGTGCTTTCATGTGCTTACCCTAGCCGGTCACATATTTAGTTATATTTCAAATATAGTACACACATGCAGGAGATATACCTTGTACTTATTTCCTGTGATTCCATGATATCATGTTCTTTCAGGTGCTTACATATCATGTTCTTTCATGTTCTTACATATCATGTTCATTCAAGTACTTTACACATTGTTTCTTCTATGTACTTATTCACCTATTCTTTCCTGTACTTTCCATATTTCCTCGTACTTTCATATCATGATGTCTTGTTCATTACCTAGAATTGTACTTGCTCCGCTCCTGAATAGGATATGTTGCAGGTGAGATGGAGGCCTTGTGCGACACTTACTATGGTCAGGATACTGCTTTCCCTGCTGAGCCAGCTGGAGCTGCTTGTGACCTAGAGGCTGCAGAAGCCTAGTACTTCTCTTAGTTTTCCCTATATTTTTTCCATGTATTGAGACTAGCAGACTTCTTTTATTTGTTGAATGTAATAATTCTGAGTTGTACTTTACTCTGGTTGGGACACATTTATATAGATGATGTGATTTCATTCATGTTCATATTTATCTGGTTAGTTTCCCTAGATTGGTACAACTTACTTTGTTGTGTCTAACAACAAAGACTGGGCGTGTCCGACTCATATCTGGTTATTCGGGAGCGGGTCGTGACACGAGCTCCTCTTCTTCGAGCTCCTCCTTCCCCCGTCGAGCTCCTCCTCCTCGAGCTCCTCATCCCCCCGGCGACCCCTACCCTCTCCGGTAAACCCTAACCTAACTCCTCCACTTCCTTCTCTTCCCTCCACACACACAGAGACACACACACACACACACACGGACACACGGACACACACACACACAGACACACGGGGACACACATACAGACACACAGACACACAGACACACGGGGACACTCACACACACAGCTATTGTGTGCGTTTGAGTAGGGATGGCAACTTTCCTCGAACCCGACGGGGACCCGAATTTTTTTTTTCGATGGGGACGGGTTTGGGGATATAGAAATGGGAATGGGGACGGGAATAGGGATTAAACAAAATCCTTGATAACAGTAACAACAAGGCTCATGTATCCGAGCATGTACCTACCCTGCATATAGGAAGGCCACAGACTAGTGCACACCAGGTAGGGATTTCGAAGGCATGTTAGGCATGAACTCCTCTTTGATACCCATTAGACAATAATAGGTGAACTTCCCTTTATATTCAAACTGATACCAAGTCAATGCAAGAGTGTCCATGTTATGTTATAAGGTTTTTACCTAGATATCAGATTTGACTAGCATATCTAGGTAGCAATTAGTACCAGAGAGTGCTGATACCAAGTCACTGCAAGAGTGCACATGACTTGGGGCTATGTACTTGCAGACCTGTAAATAGGTGCCTGTGTGAGTAGAAGGGTCTGTAGCAATTTGAGGGATAAGTAGGATTTAATTCATTCCTTTGTATAAGTGTTCACTTATAGAAAAGTTAGCCATGGTGATGTTCCCAGTTCTAGTTAGGAACCTCATATGGGGCTCTGATACCTGTTAATGCCTAGGGACAGGTTAAGCCTCAAGATATTAGGTACTGGAGTAGGCTTATGCATAATGTTTTAAAGTACATGATAATATCTGATTTGAGATACTTGCAGCAGACAGTTAGTAAGGAGTGGGTTACAGTCATAGAGTAGATGGATGTTTAGGTATGGGCTCGAACCAGAGTGGGTAAGTTGGTATCAGGACATCAAAGGCTTGCGTACTAACAAATAGGCTTAGAGGGTACGTGCTTGTACCCACTATTATGTTTCGAATACATGAGTACATTGTTAAACGGGGACGGGGATGGGGATGGGGATAAAAATTTAAACCCGATCGGAGATGGAGTACATTGTTAGATCATTAGCTAGTATTAGAGAAAGAATTATTGTAATTGCCAAGTGTAGATAAGGATTGGGTATCTCAAGATACTAAGTTATAAGGTAAATATAGCTACACATGTGTGTGTGCGTGTGTGTGTGTGTGTGTGTGTGTAGAGTTGAGAGTAATTGATTAGTGTGTGATACTAAATGTATATGGGGATATAAATATTAGTGTGTGTATGTATTAGCTATAGGTTTGTGTAGTGTTTGAGAGTGTGTAAGTGTGTGTAATATTAAGGTATATATATATATAATAAGGTAACAATTATGTGTGTCTATGTGAGTATAGTAGAGTGGTGTGTGAGTGTGTAGTATAGGCTTGAGTATGTGTCTAGAGGGTGTTTAGTCGAGTGTCAGTCAATCTAGTATACTATTTATTTACCTCTATATCATACTAGGAGACTTATTTAGTACTAGTTGTGGTTGTAATTAGTTGATATTATATTCAAGTCTTGTCAATAATGTCTTTGACTTTGTCATAGGGTCTTAGATATCGGTTGTAGGTGACATTATATATATATGGTCTGGCGATATCGAAACGAATCTAGTGTGTCTGAATGAGATATCGATTGTAGGTGACATTATATATATGGTCTGGCAATATAATGTATATTTTTGTGATGATGTGTGTCTGTGTTTACAGTGTATGTAAAATGCAGTGTTCAGAACTATCGATAGTTTCGATTACTGTTGTATATTTTATCTTGGACAGAAAGAGCAACTATTCAGGGTGTTCTTCTGAGAGCATCATTTTCACATCCTTCACTCTCTCGGGATGTCATACAGGATCCCGAGAAGGTGAAGGACGTGAAGAGGAAGCTCTGAGAAGTGCACCCTGAACTGTTGCTCTTTCTATCTAAGATAAAACAAGAACAGTAAGCGAAACTGTCGATGGTTCGAACACTGCACTTCACACATACTGTAAACACAGATACACAATATAACAAAAATACACATCATATTTTTTTAATTTTTTTTCAGTATTCTGTGACGGATAGCGACGGATCTGCGACGTATAGCGACGTACGGGGACGTCGCTAATTAGCGGCGTTACGTCGCTGTACGTCGCTACTTTGCTGACATGGCAGGCATGCCATGTCATCACATGGCATGCAATGAACGTCGCTAAGTAGTCGCACTACGTCGCTAATTTGGCGACGTAATATTTTTGTCGCTCTCCATCGCTAACTTTACGACGACCCAACGACACAGAAGTGACGTCGCAAACAGCGATGTAGGGCGACAAATTTGTCATCTGCGACTAGCTTTTTCACGACCTTCATTTTCTGTCGCTAAAGACGTCGCTAATTACCTTTAGCGACGTATTTTTCTTAATTAGCGACGTATTTGGACGTCGCTAATCTGCCTTATTTTAGTAGTGACAGACCACCGCCACGATAACCATCAGCACCACCAGGTCGGGTCTCCTCCGTATTTTTTGATGATCCACCATCCTGGTCACTGTCGAACTGCCCCTGAACCAGATCGACTTCCCAAGTAATCCTCAACCACCGCGTGGACAATGACTCTCCGATCATCGCCTCTATGTTGCCGGTGAACTGCTCTTCATGCGACGTCGAACCGAAACCCTTGAAGCCATCGAACCACGGGAACCCTTCTCCCATCGTCGACCTGATCCGGCAAGCACAGCCACTCCCCGCGTCCATCCGCCGTACATATCTTAATGCCTGCCAAGGTCGTGCCGTACCTTCTCGTCACTCGTCGCCGTCTTCTTTGATGACTGGTGAACCTCCCCTTGACTCTCTCTTCTTTCCTTTTCTCCCTCATCTCTTCCTCTTCCTTCCTCTTCCTTCTTCCTTTCTTTTGTGGTTCTATGTGCTTGGGAAAAGGTTAGTGAGTTTGGGCTGGGAAGCTTAGGGTTTTAAAACCCTAATGGTTTGGGTTTGGGCTTCAAGGCCATTGCTGCTATGTTGATTATTTTGGTAATACTTTTGAGGGCTTGGGGTTCTAGCCCATTGCTGTTTATTTAAATAATTTTGTGGATTAATTTGTGGGTTGGGCTTAGGCCCAGTCCTGTTTAAATCTATTTTATTGTTAGTATGGGCTTAAAGCCCAAGTTAGTTTTTATATTATGATATATATTTATATTTATATGTATAATATTTTGTATATATTATTAGTATAAATGTATACTAGTATATGCATGTATAAATATTTTATACTATTATATTAGTAGTAGTAATATTTTAGATTATTATAATATATTTTACCTAAAGTAGTATTTACCAAATAATGTTTTAATGTATTTTCAAAATGTTATTTCTGAGATTGTTTTGTAACAAAGATATATATATATATATATATATATATATATATATATATATATATATATATATATATATATATATATATATATATATATATATATATATTCCTATTAAGAAAATTAAATTTCAAATTCTCTCTTAGATTATGACTAATCATTTTATGTCCTTTTGCAAATTCTGAATCCTGTCACACCGACCCTAGCCAATCAGACTATTCCGGACCCAATGGGATTATCGGTTTCACCAGCTAAGGACCTCAGGCGAGTATATTTTCTGATAGTTTTCATATTTGATAACTTATACGATTCAAGTATTTAGTATCGTCTAATTTTCTGTTGATTCTCGACACGTTGGTTACACGATGTAGTATTTTATGGATTCCTCACATGTTATATTTCGTGATTACTATGACCATGACTAATGCATAATTTTTATGTTCATGATCTGTTTGCATCCAACATTTATTTTCAAATTGAGTTTTAGCCTTAATAGGTATTTCTAGAATCTTAAAGTATTTTTCTAAAAGTATTTTGAATAATAAAAATATAGATTTTAATATCATAAATAATTTCTAATAATTTTCTGAATAAAATATATCATTGTAATTATGGTATTTCAAATATGATTTTTGACTTAAAAATATATTTATAATATTTTTAGCTATTTCCCAAAAATAGTTGTCACCCCCATTTCCTGTATTTCGTATTTATGCTCGTACTTGATTTTTGGCACGTATTTTATTTTCTCGACTTGCGGATTTTGGTTTCTCGTAAATGGATTTTGGACCATGGCTTGGTTTTATTTTTTGAAAGTTGGTTTAGTTTGGTTCATCATGAATGGAACACCTTAACCTACACTCCTCCCTCAACACACCACAACTCGCCCACTTTATAACACCACCTACTTTCTCTCTCCTCTTTATTCTCTCATTTATTTCTTGCAAACTTCTTCTTCTTTCTTCTTCCACACAACTCCCCAACCAATAGGCAAGTGCACCTTGCCAACAAATAAGCACCCAATTTTATTTGTCCATTTGATAGATTAGGACATGTAGATCAACATTAGAACTTAGAATTTTGTGATTTGGAGCTTTCATTCTTCTAGATCTAGGTTTTAACCATTTTCGGAAATCCTTGGTTTTGATCTATTAAACTTTGATTTTTGCTTGTTTTGATGCTTCCATGTGGAAGAGAATTCAATTTTACTCAAGTTAGAACTTTGAAAATCTAGATTTGGTTTGGATTTGACAAAAATATGAAGAATTGAAGTTCTTGGTGTTTTTGGACTTGCTCTCGGCCAGAAAGAACAGCCCCCTGCCTTGCGCTTTTTAGCGCATGGCCGATTGCGCACCCTGGCCTGTGCTCTTTAGCGCATGGCCGTTTGCGCAGTCACTTGGCCAGCGCTTTGCGCTGCGCTGGACTGCGCTGGCACAATCCAGCCATGAGCAATCCAGCCATGCGCAAAGTAACCCCTGCGCAATTCACTTCTGCGCAACCCGCTCCTGCGCAATTCACTTCTGCGCAACCCACCCTTGCGCAAACCACCCTTGCGCAAGGTAACCCCTGCGCAGTCTATCCTTGCGCAAGGTAACCCTTGCGCAAGACAACTCTTGTGCAGCTCTTCCACGCGCAGTACACACCCTGCGCAGACCTACCCCTGACCCCCTTGCACAACCTACTTGTCTATGATGAATTTGTTATTTCTTGATCTTGGCTCTTCTATAGTCCTATTTTATATTAGTATTTTATTAGGTATTTTACGCCCATTTTATATCCTTACGCCTTTTGGCATAAACTTGATTTTGCTTAATATGTTTGGAATAACTATTGTACACAGCATGGTATGACAAGGAACTAGTATAACATGACAGTGACCCGTAGTGGTGCACTCCTGACACGACCAACCTGACTTGATAGTGGCCCGTGGCGGCGCACTCTTGACTTGACTTGACTTGATAACTTGACTTGACTTGACTTGCCTTGACACCGTGGGTGTTCCTGCTTGTTTGTTTGCACAATCCACTTGTCTTGTCTTGCATCATGTCTAGGACGTGACTTCCTGGTACCACGGCCAGGGACTCGCGCTAAATTGGATTAGGCTAATTATTAGATCAAACTAGAACATGGAGAATTCCCAGTCACAGGCAATCTTGTTATCTGGGCGCTTTAATGGACTTGTAGCTTGCCGACGAGTAGAGCACATTTCCAGCACACTGTCATGTGTTGCACCCTCTAAGTCACCTAAGGGTATATCGTTTCCTGGGCGATGTACCCACTTATAACTCTCAACCCGCGGAAGGATAACTGGATGGTCTGTAGGGCTTGGGACTAGGAGTTTCTCACTTGCATCTTGTTAGTAATTAGGCTTGTGATAACCCTAGTTAGTTAAAGTAGTAAGCCGTAGTATTTGCTTGGCCGATTGTGAATGGATGGTGTCCAGCCTTGTCTAAGTCTTGTCTAGCTCCAGTACCTGCTATCTCCTGAGCATGTTTGTTTTACTTATCTTAACGATAAATGGGTAGAGACAGTGAGCTATTCAGGCGAAGGGGTACAATCCCGGTCCTTGTTTGGTTTAAGGATTGTAACCTGGCTCCCGGAATGGTTCCACGTCCCTAGTCATTTATCGCCCTGTGTACTTTACTGTTTGTACTTTCTTTTATTCTTATGTTCTGATATGCTGGCTTTTGTTCTTATTTGTGGCCTCCCTTGTGGCACTTGCTCTTTCTGGGGTTTGACCCAGCTGGTTTTGTGTGGCCAGATTTCGGAGCAGCTCCCGAGGATCTACCGAGCTTCCAGCCCAATGGTGACAACTAGACGGAACCCGGGCCAAGAGTGGGTTTTCCTTTTTGTTTCACCCACTTATATGTAAATTTATTCTTTTGAGGCGTTTAGCCGACGAGCACCTGTTAGCTCGATGCACATTTACTTACTGTCTACCTACGGGCTGTAAACATGATTAACAAATCCTAGGGTTGATTATGTATGACTGAACTCTTGCTAGTCCCATCATTTTGTACGACTAGCTTCATGATCATCCAATATGTAATATTTGGGATGCCTTATATATATATATTTGATGCTCTAATATCTTGTAACTCTGTTAATTATTTGAGATTGAGACAATAGGCTTGACCTTAAGAGACTGCTGGCTTGTAGTAAACCCTCATATCTAGACAGCCGTGACCGTATAGTTGAGATGTATTCTATTTCAATATACGTAGCTGGCTGTGTCTGCCCCCGCTCTCCAGTATTCTGGTTCTGGGGCGTGACACGGTTTAAGTGGTGGCCCATGCAGGTCTTGTCAATCAAGAAATGTGAGGGTTTACCAAATAGATGTCTCAATCAATATTCGCCATTGATCTTTGCTCGTATCTTCAAATCCCTGAGATTCTTGACCTGGTCACACGCTTGTATCATTGGTCTGTCCTGGTCCTTCCTTACTGTTCCCTATGTCATCTTCTTCAGCGGCATTACTCCCGGACCTGCAAACCAGCCAGAGGAAGCTCGACAAGCACCCCAGCGCCAGGAAGATCAAGCTCAGCACTCTGGAGTAGCCTCCCGAGTTATGCTTCCCGGAGGCTCGGAACCTCTAGTTCAGGCAGCTCCACCCGCTCAACCAGCTAGACAGGATGAGGGACCTTTGGTAGGGCTTATCAGAGAACTGCTTGCATCCCAAGATCGTCGAGGCGACGCCTTGCACCAGGAAGTTCATGATGCACTAAACGAGGAGGTTCCCAAGGGAATCAGGCGGCCAACAGTTTCAAGCGCTTGAACCCTCCCTTCTTTGACGGCAGTGAAGATGCGATTGCCGCAGACGCTTGGCTTCAGGATACCGAGGTGGTTCTAGAAGCAGCTAGGACACCTGAGAATGAGAAGGTGGCGGTGGTACGCCTACAGTTGTTAGACTTGGCTCGCGATTGGTGGGCAGCTCAGGCCCTGGGATTAGCAGCACCAGTCACTTGGGCGACGTTCATAGAGAGGTTCCAGACGAAGTACTTTGATGCGGTGGCACGGTACGACCTGCAGACCAGATTCACCAACTTGAAGCAAGGAGGCAGGACGGTCGATGGCTATGCGACCGAGTTTTCTAGGCTGAGTAGGTTCGCCCCCACCTTGGTGGCAACCGAGTTCGATAGGGCTCAGCGGTTCCAGCAAGGACTGCACTTAGAGATATTATTGGCTGTGGAGCAGTTCGAGCACCAGACGTTCGATGCAGTGTTGAAGGCAGCAAGGAGGCATGAGTATACCTTCCGTAGAATTGTGGACAGGACCGGAGGCAGGAAGCGGTCCCACAGTCAGATGCACCAATCATCAGCTCCAGCCCCGACAGCTAAGGGATTAACCATTGGAACTCCGAGGCGGGCGGCCTCAGTGACGTCGGTTCAGCATTCGACCCCGACGTACCCGCAGCAGCAGAAACAGAAGCAATCTTCCACGGTGGGATGTTCTCATTGCGGGAAGCAGGGCCATGTAGTGGCAGAGTGTCGCAGGGCACAGGGATTGTGCCTGGCTTGTGGAGGAGCAGACCACAAGATAGGGACCTGCCCGAATAGGGGAGGTCCATCATCATCCAATCTTTCTAGTTCTTCGGTGAGAGGACCAGCCCCAGTTGCAGTCCAGCAGCAGCAGCAGCAGTACCCGAGACCATTGTTGCCTCAGGCCCAGGCCTTTCAGCAGCAGAACCAGCAGCAGATCACCCAGGCTCCAGCACAGAACCGACAGAGGGGTTTCCAGCAGAGAGGGCCCGCAGCTAGAGGTCAGGCTATGATGATGACCATGGAAGAAGAAGTTGCACCAGGTGAGGTAGTGGCAGGTACTATTCTTGTTAACACATTTCCAGCATCTGTATTATTTGATTCTGGTGCATCGCATTCATTCATGTCTGCACGATTCGCGACACGAATAGGATTGGAGCCCGAGTCATTATCAGTGAGGCTCAATATACTTACTGGTAATGGTCTTGTGGGAGTAGATCGAGTATTTTCCTCGTGTCGGATCGTAGTTAGCGGTAGAGAGTTCCCTGCTAGGCTCATAGAGTTCCCTATGGCAGACTATGATGTAGTCCTAGGCATGGATTGGTTGAGGAACTATTATGCTAGGATAGACTGCCATGTTGGCAGAGTTGTCTTTAGTATTCCCGGAGAGCCAGAGTTTTCATTTTCCAGAGGCGCCGTAGAGCCATCTCCCCCAGTATTGCAGATGGCAGTAGCAGCAGTGCAGTTGCCCCGGATAGTTGAAGAGTTTCCAGATGTCTTCCCAGAGGAACTTCCAGGGATGCCACCAGAGCGGGAGATCGAGTTCACCATCGACTTGATTCCCGGGACAGCACCAGTATCAGAGCGAGTCTACAGAATGGCGCCTTCAGAGTTGGAGATTTTGTACAAGATGATTGAAAAACTCAGGACCAAGGGATTCATTCGTGCAAGTGGATCGCCTTGGGGAGCCCCGATGCTTCTTGTGAAAAAAAAGGATGGTACGTCTAGGCTATGTGTTGATTATCGTACCTTGAACTCAGTGACAATCAAGAACAGATACCCTCTTCCAAGGATAGATGACTTGTTTGATGAACTCAAGGGGGCTTCCATTTTCTCGAAGATAGACTTGCGGTCAGGATACCACCAGATCAGAGTCAGAGAGCAGGACATCCCAAAGACGGCGTTCAGATCTAGGTACGGGCATTGGGAGTTTCTAGTTATGCCCTTTGGAGCGACCAATGCGCCGGCAGTGTTCATGGAACTCATGAACCGTATTTTCATGCCTTACTTGGACCAGTTTGTGATAGTGTTCCTTGATGACATCCTGGTCTATAGCAAGAGTGAAGCAGAGCACGAGCAGCATCTCAGAATTGTCCTCCAGATTCTCAGAGAGCACCAGTTGTATGCCAAGATCAGTAAATGCGAGTTCTGGCTCGATCGCATTTCTTACTTGGGTCACATCATTACCAGAGGAGGAGTGGAAGTGGATCCCCAGAAGATTGTGGCTATCGAGGCATGGCCAGTACCCAGCTCAGTGGCAGAAGTTTGCAGCTTTCTTGGATTGGCCGGCTACTACCGGCGGTTCGTCTTTGATTTTGCAAGGATTTTAGCACCGATGACCCAGTTGACCCGCAAGGATGTGCCATTCGCTTGGACAGCAGAATGTCAGGAATCATTTGAGAAGTTGAAGCGAGGTTTGATAACGGCTCCCATTCTTACACTTCCAGATGGGACCGGAGGATTCACAGTTTATTGCGACGCTTTAGGCAGAGGATTGGGATGTGTTTTGATGCAGCATGGGAAGGTAATTGCTTATACGTCACGTCAACTCCGTGATCATGAGAAGAATTACTCGACCCACGACTTGGAGCTAGCAGCAGTAGTGTTTGCACTTAAGTTGTGGAGGCACTACTTGTACGGAGACAGAGTGGAGATATTTACTGATCATAAGAGCCTGAAGTATGTTTTTACCCAGAAGGATCTTAATATGCGGCAGAGAAGATGGCTCGAGCTACTGGTGGACTACGATGTGGATTTGCAGTATCATCCAGGAAAGGCCAACGTTGTAGCAGATGCGTTGAGCCGGAGAGCCGGAGTTTATTTCCTGACGGCACAACTAGAGCTATTAGCAGATCTTCAGAAGATGGGAATTGAAGTGATTCTTCCTTCCAATGTGGCCTTGATGGCCAGCCTACAGATTCAGTCCACCATAATTGAGAGGATCCGGACAGCACAGTTAACAGATTCCAAGATTCAGCGGCTCAGAACAGAGTGCGAGGCAGGGAGAAGGCCAGAGTTATGTATTCATGAGGATGGTACACTTCGACACGGCACGCGTCTTTGTGTACCCAGTGGAGATATCAGACAGGAAGTCATGGCAGAGGCTCACAGTTCGCAGTACTCCATTCACCCAGGCGGCACGAAGATGTACAGAGATATTCGTCAACACTTTTGGTGGAATGGTATGAAGAGGGAGATAGCCCGGTATGTCTCTCGATGTTTGGTTTGCCAACAGGTCAAGGCTGAACATCAGAGGCCAGCTGGACTTCTTCAACCTTTACCGATCCCAGAATGGAAATGGGAACACATAACCATAGATTTCGTGACTGGGTTACCCAGATCTCCGGCAGGCAGAGATGCTATTTGGGTCATTGTGGACAGGCTTACCAAGGTGGCACACTTTCTTCCATTTAGAGTTGGACAGTCAACGGCACAGCTAGCAGAGATGTATCTCAGGCAGATTGTCAGACTTCACGGAGTGCCAGTCAGCATAGTATCGGACAGGGATACGAGATTCACATCGCACTTCTGGCGCAGTCTTCATCAAAGTTTGGGGACTCGTCTCAAGTTCAGCTCAGCGTATTATCCGCAGACAGATGGGCAGTCAGAGCGCACTATACAAACTTTCGAAGATATGTTGCGGTCATGTACCCTTGACTTCGGTGGTTCGTGGGAGGATCACCTGTACCTAGTGGAATTCTCGTACAATAATAGTTTCCAGGCCAGTATCCAGATGGCACCCTTCGAGGCTCTGTATGGCAGGAAGTGCAGATCCCCGTTAGCATGGGACGATGTCGGAGAGAGGCAGATGCTCGGTCCAGAACTGATTTCTCAGACGGTTGAAGTGGTCAGGAGAGTCAGAGATCACCTCCGAGTTGCTCAGGATCGCCAGCGCCATTGGGCCGATGCTCATCGGCGTCCCTTAGAATTTGCCGTCGGCGACCATGCATTCCTTAGGATCTCGCCTACCCGCGGTGTCATTCGTTTTGGCGTACGGGGAAAGCTTAGTCCTAGGTATATAGGGCCGTTCGATATTCTGGAGCGAGTAGGCGATGTGTCCTATCGTCTCGCTCTTCCGCCATCGCTAAGTGAGGTACATGATATATTCCATGTATCCCAATTAAGATGGTACATACCGGACCCGAGCCATATCCTAGATCATTCGGAATTGGTTGTTGGTACCAACCTTTCGTATGAGGAGAGGCCCGTATCTATTTTGGACCGGAGGAAAAAGACGCTCAAGAACAAGACTATTAACTTAGTCCGTGTTGCTTGGGGTCATCACTCTCTAGGTGAGTCAACGTGGGAGCGTGAGGACGACATCCGATCGCGATATCCCTACCTGTTTGACTCGTGAGGTATAATGTCTTTCTTATGCCTTACGCTTTTCCTTCCTTGCTTGCATTGTATGATTGTATGATTGAACTGCTTAGTGTAGCTTGTCTGTGCTTAGTATAGCTTGTCGTGGCAATCTCTAGCTCCTTGATTAAATTCCGAGGACGGAATTCTTTGAAGGTGGGTAGAGTTGTCACCCCCATTTCCTGTATTTCGTATTTATGCTCGTATTTGATTTTTGGCACGTATTTTATTTTCTCGACTTGCGGATTTTGGTTTCTCGTAAATGGATTTTGGACCATGGCTTGGTTTTATTTTGTGAAAGTTGGTTTAGTTTGGTTCATCATGAATGGAACACCTTAACCTACACTCCTCCCTCAACACACCACAACTCCCCCACTTTATAACACCACCTACTTTCTCTCTCCTCTTTATTCTCTCATTTATTTCTTGCAAACTTCTTCTTCTTCCTTCTTCCACACAACTCCCCAACCAATAGACAAGTGCACCTTGCCAACAAATAAGCACCCAATTTTATTTGTCCATTTGATAGATTAGGACATGTAGATCAACATTAGAACTTGGAATTTTGTGATTTGGAGCTTTCATTCTTCTAGATCTAGGTTTTAACCATTTTCGAAAATCCTTGGTTTTGATCTATTAAACTTTGATTTTTGCTTGTTTTGATGCTTCCATGTGGAAGAGAATTCAATTTTACTCAAGTTAGAACTTTGAAAATCTAGATTTGGTTTGGATTTGACAAAAATATGAAGAATTGAAGTTCTTGGTGTTTTTGGACTTGCTCTCGGCCAGGAAGAACAGCCCCCTACCTTGCGCTTTTTAGCGCATGGCCGATTGCGCACCCTGGCCTGTGCTCTTTAGCGCATGGCCGTTTGCGCAGTCACTTGGCCAGCGCTTTGCGCTGCGCTGGACTGCGCTGGCGCAATCCAGCCATGAGCAATCCAGCCATGCGCAAAGTAACCCCTGCGCAATTCACTTCTGCGCAACTCGCTCCTGCGCAATTCACTTCTGCGCAACCTACCCTTGCGCAAACCACCCTTGCGCAAGGTAACCCCTGCGCAGTCTATCCTTGCGCAAGGTAACCCTTGCGCAAGACAACTCTTGCGCAGCTCTTCCACGCGCAGTACACACCCTGCGCAGACCTACCCCTGACCCCCTTGCACAACCTACTTGTCTATGATGAATTTGTTATTTCTTGATCTTGGCTCTTCTATAGTCCTATTTTATATTAGTATTTTATTAGGTATTTTACGCCCATTTTATATCCTTACGCCTTTTGGCATAAACTTGATTTTGCTTAATATGTTTGGAATAACTATTGTACACAGCATGGTATGACAAGGAACTAGTATAACATGACAGTGACCCGTAGTGGTGCACTCCTGACACGACCAACCTGACTTGATAGTGGCCCGTGGCGGCGCACTCTTGACTTGACTTGACTTGATAACTTGACTTGACTTGCCTTGACACCGTGGGTGTTCCTGCTTGCTTGTTTGCACAATCCACTTGTCTTATCTTGCATCATGTCTAGGACGTGACTTCCTGGGTACCACGGCCAGGGACGCGCGCTAAATTGGATTAGGCTAATTATTAGATCAAACTAGAACATGGAGAATTCTCAGTCACAGGCAATCTCGTTATCTGGGCGCTTTAATGGACTTGTAGCTTGCCGACGAGTAGAGCACATTTCCAGCACACTGTCATGTGTTGCACCCTCTAAGTCACCTAAGGGTATATCGTTTTCTGGGCGATGTACCCACTTATAACTCTCAACCCGCGGAAGGATAACTGGATGGTCTGCAGGGCTTGGGACTGGGAGTTTCTCACTTGCATCTTGTTAGTAATTAGGCTTGTGATAACCCTAGTTAGTTAAAGTAGTAAGCCGTAGTATTTGCTTGGCCGATTGTGAATGGATGGTGTCCAGCCTTGTCTAAGTCTTGTCTAGCTCCAGTACCTGCTATCTCCTGAGCATGTTTGTTTTACTTATCTTAACGATAAATGGGTAGAGACAGTGAGCTATTCAGGCGAAGGGGTACAATCCCGGTCCTTGTTTGGTTTAAGGATTGTAACCTGGCTCCCGGAATGGTTCCACGTCCCTAGTCATTTATCGCCCTGTGTACTTTACTGTTTGTACTTTCTTTTATTCTTATGTTCTGATATGCTGGCTTTTGTTCTTATTTGTGGCCTCCCTTGTGGCACTTGCTCTTTCTAGGGTTTGACCCAGCTGGTTTTGTGTGGCCAGATTTCGGAGCAGCTCCCGAGGATCTACCGAGCTTCCAGCCCAATGGTGACAACTAGACGGAACCCGGGCCAAGAGTGGGTTTTCCTTTTTGTTTCACCCACTTATATGTAAATTTATTCTTTTGAGGCGTTTAGCCGACGAGCACCTGTTAGCTCGATGCACATTTACTTACTGTCTGCCTACGGGCTGTAAACATGATTAACAAATCCTAGGGTTGATCATGTATGACTGAACTCTTGCTAGTCCCATCATTTTGTACGACTAGCTTCATGATCATCCAATATGTAATATTTGGGACGCCTTATATATATATATTTGATGCTCTAATATCTTGTAACTCTGTTAATTGTTTGAGATTGAGACAATAGGCTTGACCTTAAGAGACTGCTGGCTTGTAGTAAACCCTCATATCTAGACAGCCGTGACCGTATAGTTGAGATGTATTTTATTTCAATATACGTAGCTGGCTGTGTCTGCCCCCGCTCTCCAGTATTCTGGTTCTGGGGCATGACAATAGTTTACAAGTATTATTTTTTTAAAGATTGTATATATTTATTATACGAATTTTTCTTCAAAAATCAATCTTGATCATGACTAGTCACACGTTCCTATTTCTTGTGATCCTGGCTACTTCATATCGACCCTAGGCTAATCGGACTATCCTGGACCCGATGACATGGTTTGTTCCATCATTAGAGGCCATCTTATATACTTATGACATCTACGACTATTATGTGCTAACATGATCAAGTCACAAATAACTGCAACTAAACGAGGTAAGTACACTATTGTTTTATATGCTTATTACATTATAATGCAATCTTTCATTATGTTTTATTGAGTATCCAATTGAGACACGATTATGACACGATAGGCTCATTGTATCATTGATCGTTTATAATTATTTAGTGAGTCGGGAGGAAAAATGTTAAGTAGACGTGTGAACAAACCCAAATAATATTTAATGTAGATAACTAAGTCATATACCTCACATATGAGTTAGCCGTACCAAAAATGTGTGATAGCCATCTATGATGTGCCATACTAGCCCAACCATTCACATGTCGAAAGGTATTTTAAAGTACTGTTTGATTAGTTTTACTTGTTCATGTTCATTTTTAAGTTGTCTTGTTCATATATATTCCTGCTAGTAGTTTCTTGTATATGTTATCATTTACAGCTCATATACATGTTCCTTTACTGTTATATTGCATCTCTATTGTCTAGCTTTATTTTGTATTAAGTTACATTATTGTAATAGGGTTGTACTTAGATCTTTTTTTACTGGATCGTTGTAGGTGACTTGCCATCCATGCAGTTTCACTATAGAACTTTCTGGGGAGGGAGATATCTTGGAGACCAATCATAGATTCTAGATAGATTAGTTAGTTTCTTTTATTAAATGTTTAGTGGTTTTGTTCCCAAAAATCATTTTGTTGTATTATTGAATTTGTAAATAAAATAGTTATTGTGAATGAGCAATTAGATTTTATTTATTGTATTGAGATTGACTTTAAGATCTAGACAACATACTACCGTCGATGCTGCGACGTAGGCTGGGCTTGGCTACGTACTCTTGTCCCAAAAAACGGGAGTGGTTTGTGACAAATTTTTTTTGTGGCCCATGCAGGTCTATTTTTGCAAAATTGTGGGTACTCGTGATAGTACTTAAGTTAGTCGTACTATTGTGAGTCTGATGTTACGCCCCACTCCTGGGGGAGTGATCGTCCTTACTAAGACGTGATGCCGCGTGAGCCTAGGTTGCACTCACGCAAGGCGGGTTCCATAATGGATGAGTTCAATAGTTTGTGACGAAGTCATTGCACAGAAGTCCCAAGTAGAAAAGTTGAATAACAAGGCAACATGAGTACACAAACAATATCCAGTCTTTTTATTGATAATGAATAAGATTACAAAAGGTGCGAAGCCAGATTACAAGTCGCTCAAGCTTACTTTCTCTCAGAATACAATTGCTCTGCTTTCTCTCATCTCTCAGTACAAAGCTCAAGGCTGCAACTTGCGGATGCTACAGAAGGCGATGTCCATATATTATGTCCCGTATAAGTCCAGACTCCATGCGGTTGCACGCCTCGAAATGCCAAGGAACTATGTGCCTCAACGCATCCAAGCGAGCTCCGCGCTGAACGAGCTTCTACCTGTGTCTACACATGGAAACTGTATGGGTGTTAGTGCACAACCGTACTGGTGGACTAGCAACTCGCAAGCCCAAACAAGAACCCATACGTTCATTATTGTGTGCAACTTTTATCACTTCGATTGCCTTTCTAATCTTGCCTTATGATCAATTTTAGGATATAGACCTGGTCTATTTTATGTCTCTAGACCATAATCGTAACGTTGTGCCTCTCGACCATTCTCGTGCCAACAACACATCGACGTTGTCATGACCTGTACCCGGTATAGGGGCACGAGTGCGTGACATCGCCCAACATACGCTGCAGAATCGGCAGTAGAATGCTGTTCTATGGTCGCTAACTATCAACTCACACAATGATATAATGTACCTGTCATAGATCTCAACTCCAAATAGAGGACAAGTATAAAGATATGGTAATACTCAATCACAGTCTAAAGCACGATAAGATATCACAGAAGTCTAAATAACTAACAAGACTAAACAACAACAACAACTAAATAATATCCAAAATAAATCTTAAATACAATATCAAAATTACAAGTCAAGTTCAAAACAAATAATCTAAAACAAGTCAACTAAAACTAGGTCTCTCGGTCACTCCTGAGAATCTGGACCCAAGGTAGCTATCCCCTTCTCGGATCCGTAGTGGGTAGGACATGGATCCTCTGAGCAATCATCTGAAAAATATATCCAGTCAGGATGGAACGAGCACATCTCCTCTAGCAGTTCCAAATAAATGACAAAGATTATAAAGCAGTTATAGACAATTATACATGATGAACATGAAAATTTTGAGACAGGTATTGAAATAGAGCAATAGTTTAGAACAAGAAAAGTAAATACAGTGAAACATGAGAGCATGGCAATAAAAACTATAAAATAGAGATAGCTAAACTAGAACAGTGTGATGTGAGTCCAATCAGTATAACATGAGACAATGTGAATCTAGTATGGGACACTAATCCAGTGTGTTTTGAAATACTCCTTTTAACATGTAAACTGCTAGTGGGTAAATACGACACATCATAGGCTTGGCAAGCGTACGACAACTATCTGTCACAATTAGATGAGTAGTGAATACAGCACGTCGCACGCTTGGCCTAGCGGTGACGACTATCTTTCTTGTAGGGGTGGTTCTTGTTGAATACGCGTGAGACTCGTCTCACTATATCGGTATTTATATACAGATACGTATTTTTGTACTATATTTCATATTTTCTTGATTTTTGGAATGTTTTAATTTTTTTTCAATTTATAGATTTTTTTTCTTTGATCGACATACCGCCAGTATACCAGTGTATACCAACGGCATGCCTGTCACTCCCATTTTCTGTTATACGTAATTTTAATATATGTGTACATAATTTTGACATTTGTCAGGTGACCCGTATTTTGACTTATCTTTCTTAGTCTTGTATTAGTTTAATCTTGACTTGGTTTAATTTAGTTTGGTTCAACTTGGCATGGCTTGGTTTGGGTTGGTTTTAGATGAGAAGGGTTTTGTATAAAAACCAACTTCTCTCTCTCCCCTCCATTCACTTCATTAATTTTTTTTCATCTTCTTCTTTATTTACTCCTCCCCCCAACCGTAGGCAAGTACATCTTGCCAAATCTTGAACATAATATTTTGCCATTTTGTTTGTTCTTGTGAGCCCTTGACCCAGTCCCCATTTCTTTATTATTTTATTCTTTGTTAGATTATTAATTTATACATATGTATATGTTAATATAAACATGAATGAAATAATTATTTTGGTAATGAGTAGAATGAGAGACCTTGCAATAACTGAATTAGTGAAGGACTCTAATGCAAAACAACAAGCCCAAGTCTCTAAATCAAATGGCCATTGATGGGCTGACCCCATCCAGTAATAAAACCAAACACCAGGGTCCTATTTGAAAGAATGTTGAGTTTAAAAACTCAGAGCAATTGTATCAGTTCGAATTCAAATTGAATTCGTAGAGAGGATGTGATCGAATCCTGGGAGAGATCTAAACCAGAACTCAATCCTATCACATCTAGATGTAGATGCACAGAGAATGATCCGCCCTTCCCACAAACCCTAGCCTATATAAATACAAGCAGTAGCCGATCCCCTCTTCTTCGAAACCTGAAGAAGCCGCTCTTCCACCGCAGGGATCAACACGAGGATTGAAGAATTGTTCGAACACAGGCAAACCATCCAGTAAGTGCAATCCCGCTTCAACTTTCAATTTTCCTAATTGTATACAGTAGGTACTCAAATATATGCCTAAGAAGATTTTAACAGGGAGAGTGATCTCTGTTCTAGGAGCCCTGAGGATAATCGAAGTGCATAATTGATGCAGAGTCTCGACCTGAGTCTATGCCTCATATGTTGTCTTTCCCCCCAAACACGAGTACACCATGAACCTGTAGAAACGACTCAGTATCAGTTATTTCCCCTAAAGAGTAGAATGGTACACAGGATGTCTTCTGCAACTTTTCAGAGATATAAGCAACTATTAACATCTAGGCCCATATCCTGTCCACCATCGTTTTAGATGCAACCTTGTTACAATCTAGGATGGTACACAGGATATAGAACCATTTACCTCTAATGGCTCTTCGTATAATCTGAGATACCTGCCCTGCAAGTGAATTTTTCCCCTTGGTTGTATTGGTTAAATCGGTCCGAACGCATACCCTGTCCACTCTACAGCCTTATATACAATGTATCAGTTCACACATGATACACGTATGTATCAGTTCATACATGATACACGTATGTATCAGTTCACACATGATACACGTATGTATCAGTTCACACATGATACACACATGTATTAGTTCACACATGATACACATATGTATCAGTTCATACATAATACACATATGTATCATTTCACACGACACCATTTTGCATCAGCACTTAGGCTACAGAAGTTGCAATTGGGAAAAACATGACAACACCTAATAGGATTCTGGCAGAATGGTTAGCATCATACCTCCTTTTGTATATCCACATAGTTTGGTTTTTCATTTCTTTCACACCTCCAACTATCTAATAGAACTGAAGTCTTTTCTACTGTACTTTGAGAGTGAATTATTGGGGAAGAAGTAGAACTCCTTACATTTAATTGAAAGACAAGTGCTGGTACAATATAGGATGGTACGATGCACTAGTAGCAATATTTATCTCCCTTCAAAGATTTACGTTCTTGTTTGTATTATAGTCATGCGATACAGAAAATCATCTTCTGCTCAATGTAAGTTACATCCTAAGTTAGCCTAGTACATTGCTGACCACACTGATTATATTGGTAAATCCTTTGGTTGCCTACAATTGACTGGCTAGACTTATTTAGAAGTCTTCCAATCAGCCAAGGGGCGAGAAAGTTTAAAGGACTTTGATTTCTTTCCCCATAGTGTATTCGTTAGCCGTATACCAATTTCTTCATTAATCAGATGTGAGGACTGCTAGTTGTCCCTGCTTGTTGTTGAAGTTGTTTTCTAGAAATCCAGTTTGATGCCAAATAGCTTACACCATGTGGCCCTACACTTATTAGACCAGTGGTGATTGATTCCTAGTATTAGGCTGCCTTGTATCAATTTCCACTCTTGATTGATTACATTGTGAAGCAATACTCAAATCTCAGTGCTTAGAGATTACCTATAAACTGGGCTGGAGTGTAGGATAGTAAAGGATTGAGAAAAATGCAAATCATAGAGGTAGCAGAGCAGTTGTTTAGATTATGCCAGTAATTGTCCTGCTGATGGCAAGGGAAGCAATCAGTTGGCTACACAGGAAGCTGTGTGTACCCTCTCTACCAACAGGTAACGAGCAACCTGTGTATCACTGGTAGCAGATCATATTTCCTACTATATTGAACCCTCGATGCAGACGTGTATGTGGAGAAGGCAATTGCTTATCATTGTTGTCTATAACTAAAATTCTGAAACTCATACCTGCCAAGACCATGAAAATGCTAAGTCTTTATCCAGATAAATTTTAGAGTCATTTGGCCGATAATCATATTGATTGCTATGGTAGATCTTGGAGCTTGTACTGGATTTGCATTGCACAAATGGTATTCCTCTATACATCAGTACTTCTGATGTTGAACATATTCCCTTAAGTTCTGTCTATGGCGTGTGATTCATGGTAATATCCTGTTAGCCTAAATCTTCATTAGAGGTTGGTCCTGCAGCTATTAGCTTACTGAAATTGGTGATGTCCTCACATATTACACTCAATTGTATATTTCCCTTTATTTTAACTATTAGGATAGTATACATGTGATCCTGGCCAGATGACAGCTTGTTAGCTCAGCTGAATGTTTCAGATTTCACCTATAACATGGGTGGCCAAACCAAGTAACTATTCTATATCAAAATTGACCCTTGGTCTTAATGATGTGCCCAACCTTTCACGTTGGGCAATTGGAGACTGAAGGTTCAATCATGATGGCATGTGTATTTCCAGTTCATGTCAAATAGGACCTGTATGTGCGTGTGTGGGTATCACCTTACTAGTAGATCATATTATGTTTTATCTACTGCAGACGTATAATCTGCACACAATATGTTAGTCAGTAGCAAAGAGAACACCTGGGTATCAATAAATGAGGGGTTCATGTGTGAGTAAGGTGGTTCTCATAAGCAATTGGGACATTGCAGGTAAATTAAGTATCCAGGAAAGGGAGAATACCTTATTGCACTAAGGTGTGTCAGTTTGGATCCTTGTCCCCATGAAGACAACATGATTTCAGCCAATGTAGCAGGTAGCACCGTCCATTTCCCATATAGTCTTAGCCTAGGATTAAGGAGATTGGTTAGCTTGGTTGCAACTTAAAATCAAGTCCGCAGTGGAAGTGATTGGATAGGGCAGTTATCTTTCCCCTACCAACCAAAATCAGGAAGGATACCCCCGACAGTTTACTGCTATCACATAGATTCTACACTGTAGCTTGCATATAAGTAATGGGTTAAATAGGTAAATGGAATTGCATAGATGAGTATAGCTAAAAAATACTTTGTACTGTTATTGTATTAAAGAGGTGGCATAGGTAATACTTGTTAGCAGGACAATTGGGGCACCACTGTTTTTAGGAAACACATATTAAATGGCCTTGACATGGACCCTTGTAGATGTACTTGTAGGTTACATTAGGTAGTTGCCAAGGGTGGAACCACCCAAGCTCAATTAAAAATCATTAAGGATTGTATGGGTAATTAACAATAATTCTAATAGCTTTACCTTGTTTTAGTTCATGTATTGATTTAGACTTAATAACAGGTTACTTGGACTCCAACTCTTCACTCGACTATTACTCGCAGCTCGGGACGACAGGCAAGTGCATGTATCGATTGTTACCATTTCTGATGGTTTCTCTACTTGTTATTTCATATGTCTTGCTTCTTGTTGACACGATCATCACATGTGGATTAGTATCATGGTTTTATTCCATATTTTGATTACCTTCTATATCACCCCATTTATGATTGATTCCATGAGTACTAGTTGGGCGGAGAAATATCTTAGTAGGCGTGTGAACAACCCATTCTATCCCATGAGTCTATTCTTGAATAATAGCAGTTCAAAATGACACGTATAGCTGCAAGATTTACCCCTTAGCCGTTCACACACCGAAACTGATATTTTAATACACGTAGACTAGTTAATATTCTTATTACTCCACCATGTTCATCACCATTTGCCATGCTACTATGATTTTACATGTTGCCCTTTAGTAGCTATATTTCCATTGATAGTGTCTCATGTCTTTCTTTTGTACTATGATGCTAGTTACCTTCTAGTTTCATTCTCATATGCTATTTACATGTTTATGATTCTGTTGAGATACGGTTAGTGGTCATATGTGTACTTGTTCCAATCCTGACTGGATAACCAATATTTTAGGTGATGAGTTAGAGGAGTTTTGTACTACTTTTTATGAGCAGACGGAAGACCCTGACTTGAGCTTCTAGGAGGACTTGGATGCGGGGCTACCCTCCGCAGGAGACTATTAGCTAGACAGTATTTTATAGAGCATGCGTTGCTCACAGAAACTCGTGATTGTATTTTATTTTATTTATGGATTATGAGAGTTGAGTAGTGGATTTCCTTTTAGTACATTTTGATTATATTGAGATCATTCCTTTTATCATATTTGGTCTCTACATCTTGTGATCTCTTTTCTGTTATCAGCTTGTTTCTTTCACCATAGATATTGTGTTTATAATTTTCTATGAGATTTGATACGCACATTTGGTCTTTGTGGAAATCTATAAACTGCGTGGTTGTATGTGAAAGAAATTTTTTTGGAGATGACTAGACAGCGTTCTACCGCCGATACTGCGGTGTAGGCTGGACGTACCCACGACTCATGCCTAAATACTGGGTGCAGGTCGTGACATGTTTTTATGGTGGCCCATGCATGTCCGATTTTGCAAAACACAGCAAAACTTGTGGTAGTACTCAACTTAGATGTACTACTACAGGCCTGCGAGTAGGAAGTAGACTTTAAGGATCATCTCCATATGTTTAACATCGTTATTGAATTCTACATTTGATCTCAATTATTCCTTTGATCTGTATCCTGTTTGAATCTTCATACCAACTAACGATTTTACTTTATGGCAGTTAGATGGATCAAGGCAGGAACCCCGCTCACCCGAACGCTCCAGCAAACGTTGGTGGGTCCTCTACGAATGGAACCCCACCGACTCACGGAGGTCGCTTCACCTACTTAGGCGAGACTCCCCAGCCGCAGGCTACGAGATTTTGCCGTAATGACATTCCACCACCTCCTCAGTTCCCTTCGCCGACTCCGCCACCAACACAATTTCCTCCACCAGCTCCCTTCCATCAGCCTGTACCCTTCCAGCAGACAGCACCCCTTCAGCATCAAGCACCAGTTCTGTCTCCAGCACCTGCGCTGGACAACGCCATGCTTCTTGGGGTCATCCAGCAGCTCATGACTTTCCAGACGCGACAGGCCGACATTTTCTGTGATACACTGAGGGAGGCTCTTCAGGCTAGGGAGGCTTCCCCGCACCTCCAAAAATTTTACGGACCTCAGGCCCTGGGAATTCAAGGGTACGGAGGGAATTCTCTACGCTGATGACTGGTTGGAGAATGTGGACCGCAATCTCCGGAGGGCCAGAATCCCGAAGACCAGAAGGTTGATAATACTAGCATGCATCTCTACGATATCGCATGCACGTGGTACAGGGATGAGCCCCGATTCACTGCACCAGACATGACCTGGGAGGAATTCAAAGAGCTATTTAAGGCGAAGTTCTATCCGGAAGCAGCTCGCGAAGAATTGGAGAACGAGTTCGAGAGCCTCGAACAAGGCAACCTCTCCATCGACGAGTATTCTGCCGAGTTCTCCCATCTCAGTCGATTTGCAGATACCTTGACTCCTACAGCAGTGGCCAATAAGTTCAGGAAGGGGCTATCACATGAGATCCGCATAGCCGTAGCCACCAGCCAAGCCACCACATATGAGAAGATCTTGAAAGTTGCGTAAGACGTAGAAAAGGAGATGAAGCGCAAGCAGAAGAGGGACCAAGACGCCTATGTAGGAAGCAGTAGCTAGTCTGGATCGGCAAAACGGTCCAGTGCTCCGGGGAAGGCCGCCACGCAGCAATATCAGCTACAATCCCGTTACCAACAGCAGCAGAACCAGCCTCCAGCTAGAGTCCGCACCACCCAGCAGAACCAGCAGAGACAATCCCCTGGACCTTGCAACTACTGCAAGAAGCCGGGACATTCATGGGAGGTATGTCGAAAACGACTTGGAGCATGCTTATTCTGCGGATCTAGCGAACACCAGATGAGAGAATGTCCATCGTTGCGTATTCATACAGCACAGAAAGCAGCTCCTGTCCAAGGAGCACCGCCGAGGCCCACGATACCCCAGCAGCAGCAGCAGCAGCAGCAGCACTTCGGCCAATACCAGCAGCAGGAAAGAGCTTATGCCATGGCGGTCGATGAGACACTAGTATCTCCTGATGTGATAGCAGGTTCTGTCCTCCTTGAGTCTTTTCAGCTATTGTCTTATTTGATTCTGGAGCCAGTCACAGCTTTATATCTGCAGCCTTTATCTTTAGACATAGCATTGTATTTAAGCCCTTAGATAGCACCTATAAAGTCTCGACTGGCGAAGGCATCATCTTGGTGAAGGAAGTTTGCGTCGGTCACCGTGTGACCATAGGAAGTCGAGAAATGTGCATTAGTTTACCTATAATGCCACTTTCGAGCCTTGACATAGTGCTCGGCATACTGGTTGAGTAAACACTTTGCCAGCATTGATTGTCACCGCAGATGTGGTATTCAGTCCGCCGGGAGAAGGTGCTGCGCAACCAAACTATTCCCTTGGTGCGTGTCGCATGGAGGCACCATTCGCCAGGCGAATCCATATGGAAAAGGGAAGACGAGATGCGAGAGCGCTATCCTTATCTTTTCGAGACATGAGGTATAAATTCTTACCCTTGTATCTACCTTTAATTTCGAGGACGAAATTATTTTAAGGTGGATAGATTTGTGAGCCCTTGACCCAGTCCCATTTTTTTATCATTTTATTCTTTGTTAGATTATTAATTTATACCTATGTATATGTTAATATAAACATGAATGAAATAATTATTTTGGTAATCAGTAGAATGAGAGACCGTGCAATAACTGAATTAGTGAAGGACTCTAATACAAAACAACAAGCCCAAGTCTCTAAATCAAACGGCCATTGATGGGCTGACCCCATCCAGCAATAAAACCAAACACCAGGGTCCTATTTGAAAGAATGTTGAGTTTAAAAACTCAGAGCAATTGTATCAGTTCGAATTCAAATTGAATTCGTAGAGAGGATGTGATCGAATCCTGGAAGAGATCCAAACCAGAACTCAATCCTATCACATCTGGATGTAGATGCACAGAGAATGATCCGCCCTCCCCACAAACCCTAGCCTATATAAACACAAGCAGTAGCCGATCCCCTCTTCTTCGAAACCTGAAGAAGCCGCTCTTCCACCGCAGGGATTAACACGAGGATTGGAGAATTGTTCGAACACAGGCAAACCATCCAGTAAGTGAAATCCCGCTTCAACTTTCAATTTTCCTAATTGTATACAGTAGGTACTCGAATATATGCCTAAGAAGATTTTAATAGGGAGAGTGATCTCTGTTCTAGGAGCCCTGAGGATAATCGAAGTGCATAATTGATGCAGAGTCTCGACCTGAGTCTATGTCTCATATGTTGTCTTTCCCCTCAAACACGAGTACACCATGAACCTGTAGAAATGACTCAGTATCAGTTATTTCCCCCGAAGAGTAGGATGGTACACAGGATGTCTTCTACATCTTTTTAGAGATATAAGAAACTTTTAACATCTAGGCCCATATCCTGTCCACCATCGTTTTAGATGCAACCTTGTCACAATCTAGGATGGTACACAGGATATAGAACCATTTACCTGTAATGGCTCTTCACATAATCTGATATACCTGCCCTACAAGTAAATTTTTCCCCTTGGTTGTATTGGTTAAATCGGTCCGAACCTATACCCTGTCCACTCTACAGCCTTATATATAATGTATCAGTTCACACATGATACACGTATGTATCAGTTCACACATGATACACGTATGTATCAGTTCACACATGATACACACATGTATCAGTTCATACATGATACACACATGTATCAGTTCACACATGATACACACATGTATCAGTTCACACGACACCATTTTGCATCAATACTTAGGCTACAGAAGTTGCAATTGGGGAAAACATGACAACACCTAATAGGATTCTGGCAGAATGGTTAGCTTCATACCTCCCCTTATATATCTACATAGTTTGGTTTTTTATTTCTTTCATACCTCCAACTATCTAATAGAACTGAAGTCTTTTCTACTGTACTTTGAGAGTGAATTATTGGGGAAGAAGTAGAACTCCTTCCATTTAATTGAAAGACAAGTACTGGTACAATGTAGGATGTTACGATGCACTAGTAGCAATAAATATCTCCCTTCAAAGATTTACGTTCTTGTTTGTATTATAGTCATGGGATACAGAAAATTCTCTTCTGCTCAATATAAGTTACATCCTAAGTTAGCCTAGTACATTGCTGACCACACTGATTATATTGGTAAATCCTTTGGTTGCCTACAATTGACTGGCTAGACTTATTTAGAAGTCTTCCAATCAGCCAAGGGGCGAGAAAGTTTAAAGGACTTTGATTTCTTTTCCCATAGTGTATTCGTTAGCCGTATACCAATTCCTTCATTAATCAGATGTGAGGACTGCTAGTTGTCCCTGCTTGTTGTTGAAGTTGTTTTCTAGAAATCCAGTTTGATGCCAAATAGCTTACACCATGTGGCTCCACACTTATTAGACCAGTGGTGATTGATTCCTAGTATTAGGCTGCCCTGTATCAATTTCCACTCTTGATTGATTGTATTGTGAAGCAATACTCAAATCTCAGTACTTAGAGGTTACCTATAAACTGGGTTGGAGTGTAGGATAGTACAGGATTGAGAAAAATATAAATCATAGAGGTAGCAGAGCAGTTGTTTAGATTATGCCAGTAATTGCCCTGCTGATGGCAAGGGGAGCAATCAGTTGGCTACACAGGAAGCTGTGTGTACCCTCTCTACCAACAGGTAACGAGCAACCTGTGTATCACTGGTAGCAGATCACATTTCCTACTTGATTGAACCTTCGATGCATACATGTATGTGGAGAAGGCAATTGCTTATCATTGTTGTCTATAACTAAAATTCTGAAACTCATACCTGCCAAGACCATGAAAATGCTAAGTCTTTATCCAGATAAATTTTAGAGTCATTTGGCCGATAATCATATTGATTGCTATGGTAGATCTTGGAGCTTGTACTGGATTTGTATTGCACAAATGGAATTCCTTTATACATCAGTAGTTCTGATGTTGAACATATTCCCTTAAGTCCTGTCTATGGCGTATGATTCATGGTAATATCCTGTTAGCCTAAATCTTCATTAGAGGTTGGTCCTGCAGCTATTAGCTTACTGAAATTGGAGATGTCCTCACATATTACACTCAACTGTATATTTCCCTTCATTCTAACGATTAGGATAGTATACATGTGATCCTGGCCAGATGACAGCTTGTTAGATCAGCTGAATGTTTCAGATTTCACCTATAACATGGGTGGCCAAACCAAGTAACTATTCTATATCGAAATTGACCCTTGGTCTTAATGATGTGCCCAACCTTTCACGTTGGGCAATTGGAGAATGAAGGTTCAGTCATGATGGCATGTGTATTTCCAGTTCAGGTCAAATAGGACCTGTGTGTGCGTGTGTGGGTATCTCCTTACTAGTAGATCATATTATATTTTATCTACTGCAGACGTATAATCTACACACAATATGTTAGTCAGTAGCAAAAGAGAACACCTGGGTATCAATAAATGAGGGGTTCATGTGTGAGTAAGGTGGTTCTCATAAGCAATTGGAACATTGCAGGTAAATTAAGTATCCAGGAAAGGGAGAATACCTTATTGCACTAAGGTGTGTCAGTCTGGTTCCTTGTCCCCATGAAGACAACATGATTTCAGCCAATGTAGCAGGTAGCACTGTCCATTTCCCATGTGGTCTTAGCCTAGGATTAAGGAGATTGGTTAGCTTGGTTGCAACTTAAAATCAAGTCCGCAGTGGAAGTGATTGGATAGGGCAGTTCTCTTTCCCCTACCAACCGAAATCAGGAAGGATACCCCCCGACAGTTCACTGGTATCACATCGATTCTATACTGCACCTTGCATATAAGTAATGGGTTAAATAGGTAAATAGAATTTCATAGATGAGTATAGCTATAAATACTTTGTACTGTTATTGTATTAAAGAGGTGGCATAGGTAATACTTGTTAGCAGGACAATTGGGGCACCACTGTTTTTAGGAAACACATATTAAATGGCCTTGACATGGACCCTTGTAGATGTACTTGTAGGTTACATTAGGTAGTTGCTAAGGGTGGAACCACCCAAGCTCAATTAGAAATCATTAAGGATTGTATGGGTAATTAACAATAATTCCAATAGCTTTACCTTGTTTTAGTTCATGTATTGATTTAGACTTAATAACAGGTTACTTGGACTCCAACTCTTCACTCGACCATTACTCGCAGCTCGGGACGACAGGCAAGTGCATGTATCGATTGTTACCGTTTCTGATGGTTTCTCTACTTGTTATTTCATATGTCTTGCTGCTTGTTGACACGTTCATCACACGTGGATTAGTATTATGGTTTTATTCTACATTTTGATTACCTCCTATATCACCCTATTTATGATTGATTCCATGAGTACTAGCTGGGCAGGGAAATATCCTAGTAGGCGCGTGAACAATCCATTCTATCCCATGAGTCTATTCTTGAATAATAGCAGTTGCACACGACACGTGTAGCTGTCGAATTTACCCCTTAGCCGTTCACACACCAAAATTGATATTTTAATACACGTAGACTAGTTAATATTCTTATTACTCCACCATGTTCATCACCATTTGCCATGCTACTATGATTTTACATGTTGCCCTTTAGTAGCTATATTTCCATTGATTGAGTCTCATGTCTTTCTTTTGTACTATGATGCTAGTTACCTTCTAGTTTCATTCTCATATGCTATTTACATGTTTATGATTCTGTTGAGATACGATTAGTGGTCATATGTGTACTTGTTCCAATCCTGACTGGATAACTAATATTTTAGGTGATGAGTTAGAGAAGTTTTATACTACTTTTTATGAGCAGACGGAAGACCCTGACTTGAGCTTCTAGGAGGACTTGGATGCGGGGCTACCCTCCGCAGGAGACTATTAGCTAGACAACATTTTATAGAGCATGCGTTGCTCACAGAAACTCTTGATTGTATTTCATTTTATTTATGGATTATGAGAGTTGAGTAGTGGATTTCCTGTTAGTATATTTTGATTATATTGAGATCATTCCTTTTATCATATTTGGTCTCTACATCTTGTAATCTCTTTTCAGTTATCAGCTTGTTTCTTTCACCAAAGATATTGTGTTTATAATTTTCTATGAGATTTGATACGCACATTTGGTCTTTGTGGAAATCTATAAACTGCATAGTTGTATGTAAAGAAAATTGTGGAGATGACTAGACAACGTTCTACCGCCGATACTGCGGTGTAGGCTGGACGTACCCACGGCTCATACCCAAATACTGGGTGTGGGTCGTGACAGTTCTATTCTCTTCCTTGCATGATTTTAAGCCTCTTTAGAATTTGGAGTTTTCGGTTCTAATGCTCACATTTTTGTAGATCTAAGTTTGTAACTTTTCTTATTTTTTTGGTTTTGATCTCTTAAACTTTGTTATTTTCAAAAAATAATGGTTTCATGTTGTAGGAAATTCAATTCTACCCAATTTTGGCTTTTAAACCATTTGATTTTGATTTATTTTAAGTTAGTTATGTCATTTTCGTGTTTATGGGTTCTCCACACCTTTTGGTCGGAACGATGAACAATGCCGCACGCAGCATTTTTGCCATACGTCGTACTTGCACCGTGGGCATTTTTGCCTGCGCACGCAGCGCAACTTGCGCGCCGTGAGCCCGCGCAATTTTCGGCCGCACGTCCGCACGATTTTCTGCCGCGCGCCAGCGCGATTTTCTGTCGCACGCCCGCGCGATTTTCTGTCGTACGCTCGCGAGCCGTGCTTGCGCCGTGGACATTATTTCCTGTGTGCGCTGCGAAACTTGGCGCCGTACGCCCGCACGATTTTCTGCCGCGCGTCGTGCTTGCGTGCACCTTGCGTCATGGGCATTTTTGCCCGTGCATGCTGCACAACTTGCGCGTTGCGTGCCCGTACGATTTTCTGCCGTGCGCCCACGTGCCGTGCATGTGCGCACCTTGCACCGTGGGCATTTTGCCCATGCGTGCAACACAACTTACGTGCCGTGTACCCGTGCAATTTTTTGTTGCGTGCCTGCACGTTGTGCATGTGCGCACCTTGTGCCGTGGCAGTTTTGCTCATGCGCACAGTATATTTTGCGCTCAGTGTGCAGTCCGCGCACCGTGCATGCGCGCTCCTTGCGCCGTGGGCATTTTTGCTCGCACGTGCAGTGCGCCCGTGCCCAGTTTGTCTTGAATGACTATTTTTGCTTGATTATGTTATTTTGTAGCTAGAATCTTGTAAAACTCAAAATATGAAAGTTGTAGATGTTTGTCTTGGCTTCAAGAATCTTCTTGTTTTACCTTAATTGGAGTTTATATGCAACTGATAATTTCAATTATAGTTTTTAATCTTCTTTGCATGTTTTCTATATTTGACCTAACTTACGACGACCCGAATTGATAATTTGTTAATATTGTACTTAACTTGAACATGACAACATGATCTCATCTTGATGATCTTGCATAGTTAGATAATAGTTGTACAAACAATATACACTTGACACTAGCACATGTTCAATTATTATTCTATGTATTATACTTACTTTTATTTATTCCTTTTCACATGTCATGATATGTCTTTACTTTCGATTCTTTCTTATATGCTATAATATGTATTGCCATGCCTTGCCAGCTTTATTATACTTTGCAGTCTATGCCATGTCTAGTATTTCTTTATAGTGGCCCGTTGTGGCACACTCTCCTTACATGTCTTCTTTGCTTACTAGATTGTGGCCCGTCGTGGCGCACCCATGTTACATGTCTTCTTGGCTTACTAGATAGTGACCCGTTGTGGCGCACTCATGTTACATGTCTTCTTTGCTTACTAGATAGTGACCCATTGTGGTGCACTCTTGTACTTGTCTTTTCTTACTTACATGATAGTGGCATATTATGGCACACTCCCTATTTTCTCTATAGTGGCTCGTCGTAGCGCACTCCTAGCTTCCAGCTTATTATATTTTCTTGTTATGGCTTGTTATAGTACACTTTCTTGTTTATCAAGTTTTCCATATCGTGTCTAGGATGGATTCTATGGAATGCCACACCCAGAATCCAACAAAAAAATGTTAATGACTAAACAACTAGCTTGATTATCTAAATCATTGGGAGGGAAGAATTTTCCAGTTACCTGCAAGCCCTTTGTCCCGGCCCCAATCTGAATGGATTCATGATGAGCAAACTTCCAACGCAACGTCGAGTGTTGCATCTTTTATATGTTTTAGGGTACATTTGTCTCCTGGGCGATGTACCTACTATTAGATCTTAGGATACATTTGTCTTCCGGACGATGTATCTACCATTACTTTTTTTTTCTTTTGGCCTGGATAAGTCGGATAGTCTGCAGAGCAGATAACTAGATTAGATTTCTCAAAAGTGCATATGTTAGTAATTAGGATTGTGATAACCCTAGTTAGCTAATGTATAAAGCTGCACTCATTGCTTGGTCGTGATTGTTGTATGGAGTCCAGTCTAGTCTAGTTTTGTCTAGGCAGTGTCCGTATTTT
>JANAVB010002765.1:0-27500 GCA_029216955.1 Iris pallida
CTGCGCAAGGATGCGGTGGGGGGGGGTCGCTTTCTTTGGGAGCGGCCACAGGACTACAGGACAACATAGGGTTAGTATTAAATAAAGATGTAAAACAAATTGTAAAGTTGACCTTTAGGACTGCCATGCTCCTGGCAGTCCATCATTCTATCAGGACTGCCAGAGAGATGGCAGTCCTGTTTTATAACAGGACTGCAAGTGTGCCTGCAGTCCTGTTTTATAACAGGACTGCCGACTGCTTGGCAGTCCACTTTGACAGTAGGACTGCCCCGTCGTCTGCAGTCCTTAGGGACGACGACCAGACGAACAGTTAGGTTGCGTTTAAACGATAAAATATGATATTTTCGATTTCGAAATGTACTTTGAATTATTCTAACCTAATTATAATGACATTTAAGAGATTTCTCAAAGAATCGAAATGTACTTTGAAATGTAAAATAAATTATACAATAATTAGGAAACATACCTAGCTTGTGATGACGGGTTCTTCTTCGGTGCCATTGATGATCTTGGAAGACTTAGGGTTCTTGAGAGAGGGTTTTGGAGAGTGGATAATGGAGAGAGTGTTAGGGTTTTGGAGAGTAGAGGAATTTTTGAGAGAGGGTTTTGAGTGAGAGGGTTTTGAAGAGAGAGAATTTTAAAATGAAAATGAAATGAAAGAGAGGGTTTGGGGGGGGGGGGGGGGGGGTTGGGATAGCCCCAAGTAATTTTCGGGACGTCCCCAGTAAAAGTTCCTCAAACCTGGGTTGTCCCCTAGTAAAATGACGCCCCCAGTAAATCTTGTGGTGCCCATAGAAAAAGCCTTTTTTATAGAAGCATGCTCCCTTCTCTCACGAGCGGCATGATTGTATCATGCAGTGACATAGCCAGAATTTTTGTCTAGAGAACGTGGTAATTACTATTAATTTTTTTATAATAAATACATTTATAGTTTCAAAAATATCATATATTTGTTGTATTCTTCTCATTAAAAAAAATCAAGTTCACCTTTTAGTCAAACGTTGACTAGGAGTTCTCATATTCGTCTTTATATTAGTTTCTATCACTTACTCACTTGTGAGTTGTTGTGGACTAATCATGTGGGCCACACGTGCATGTCGTCACCGCCGTCCTGTCCGGTTCGACATGCGTAATGTGTACATGCCCACATCCCCGTCCATGTTCCCATTTTAAAACACCAAACGAGTATCCGAAAAAAAAGGTCTCCATCGGACAATTTCGAAAAATTGTCATTCTTAATGACATCTTTTCTTTGTAAGTGAGTTAACATTCACATTCTATATATAAAAGTGTGATTATATATAAAAGATGGTGGTAAATTATTGAGTGTTGTCAATATAGAAATATATTATGAACATCAATTGTTTAGTGATGTATATATGCTTTACTAATTTCTTTTTGTTCTATGTGCTAAATCTTAAAAAAAACATACTTAGATGCTTCCGTAGACTTTAGCATTTTGTTCATAGACATATTCTTGAAAGTATACTGCTATGATTAGTTGTTGTTCTGTTGTTCCCTAAATATATTATTTCACCGATCTGACATTACATTGTTGTTGTAACATCATGATAGTTTTTTCTATGCCAATAATAAAATTATATATATAATACTTCACAAAAAAAATATAAATGAAAACTCAAAATTTGAGGGGGCACAGCCGCGCTCCCTCGACTCCATGTGGCTACGCCACTGGTATCATGGCTAGGGATTTGATCATATATGATGATTACTAGCTTCATGATTATGTATAAAGCAATTGGAAAGTCTTACTGCTTTTCATATTATGATTACTCTTGTTATTTTCTTTTGGTTCAAATTGAGATGCACGATATGACAATCCTAGGACTGATGTATTATGCATGCTAGAGTCTCCTCATTTGTCTTTTGGACATCGTACCACGTACATGAGTACCTCATATGGTGCAGCTCCCTTCGTCTGTCTTCACATCTCGATATTTTGGAACTAGGAAGTGACACCCTTGCCTACGTTAGTCAAAGTTGGTTGCGCTCGTTGACAAATTCCTGTTTGCAACAATAACGAACACGGGTCTCCTATTTTTTTCGTTCGAACTCGTCATTATCGTACCGTCCTGACGTTTCACTCAACCTCGTCATTCACCTCGCTCAAGCATTGATCGGAATCAAAACCGTCAAGTATTTACGACAAATCGAGCTTCGACACCAAATCTGACACCATCGATATCGGATCATAACTTCATGCACGATCGTTCGCCGGACTCGAAACTTGCGTCATTGAGTTCATGGCATCTGTCGACTCGAAATTTTTTCGGGTCGTCATTTCCTGAGAAAATTTTGGCAAGCTACGTGTTCCCGTCAATTCTTAGCTCAGGTTTCGACTATGTCAACTTTGGTGAGTTTGTATCCCTATTTTATTGCTTCCTTAGCGTCTCACATTTCTACTTTGGCAAGCTACGTGTGTTCCCGTCAATTCTTGACTTGTTTCATTTTTGGCATCTTGTGGGCCCGCGTGTTTGTCAAATTCGACAATTGTGATCATTTTTGGAACCTAACTATTTATGGGCGCTTGGACACGACTCGGTGGTTATTACGGGATTTATGGACGCGTTGGTACCTTCAATTTGTCATTTAGGTAGGTATCCTTTCGTGTCTGATGCAATCATATTCGACGTGTCGACTCTTTCCAAACTCGAATCAGGAAAGTATAGTTTACCAAAGGTCTTTTAGTTCATAAATAGTGTTATTTCTATTAGTATAATTTGATTGCGATTCGTGGATCGATACCCAGGCATCTGAGTCGGACTCGGTTGGAATCGATCGTTGCTGTCAATCGAGTCGATATTAGTTGTACATAATGTAGTTGCTTATAGAATCTTTGTTAGAAATTACATTTCATATCATGTTACCCTTTGGATACAGACATAGCCACAGGTAGGCCTGTCAATGGTAGCTTATTGGTCGAATATTGGCATTACCATATTCGAACCATTAACTATCGGATATATCCGATAACTATCCGATATCTGATCGGATATAAGTTTTGGCTACCGTATCCGTTACCAATAATTTTAACGGATATCGGATAATATCCGAACCAATAAGATTACTAAAAAAATATTTTAAAAGGGAAGAAAAAAAAATTAGAACCAGCAGATTTTGTCAAGAAACAACAGATTTTCACATTGAAACGACAAATTTTGTCTAGAAACAGCAGATTTTCACATTGAAATATCAGAAGCAGCAAATTTTCACATTGGAACAACAGATTTTGTCAGATATATGTGCAGATTTCACATTGAATATCATAAGCAACAGATTTCCATGCATACATTGAATACATTTGCACCAAAAAATTTCTCCACACAAGCACATATAACTAATAGTCCCATGCATACATTGAATATATTTTAAATGTATTAAATAATTTAAATATTGGTTCGGATATTATTGGTCTGGATATGACACTTACCGTATCCGTATCCGATATCCGATAAATATCCAATATGATATCCAAATCCGTATCCGTATCCGAAATTTCGAATATTTTCGGTTCGAATACGGATCGGATACGGATTTTCGGTCTACCATTGACAGGCCTAGCCACAGGACATGAATTTACTTTTGCTTTCACGTTAGGACACGTACCCCAATATCAGACTCATCGTCGGAACGATCATGACATCACTTTTAGTGTTTTATTGAGGAGAATATCTCGTTTCAGTATTATTCATGCACTTGTGGACCTCACAGATTTTATAGACATTAGATCTCGACTTAGACGCATCATCGCACATTATTCACGCAATACTACTGGATGGGAGGACACTCACTATACACCTATCCTACTTGTACACTCCATTTTATGGCCGATTGTGCTGAGCTCTACTTGTGTTCCATTATCCCCCCCCTAAGGCCCTAACATGACGGCCTCTAACATCCTGTTCACGAGCGTTACTTGTTGCCATTTACCCTCTAACCTTATAGCTCATGTGTACGAACGTTGTCCTTAATTGTATTTCACCTAGTTGGTCAGCTATAATTGTACCATGATTTTTAGGTAATTGTATTTATTTATTGTTTTACTTTTGACATGTTTCGTATCTTGTTACATCTATGTGAGGGACATGGTTCCCTAAGGAGTGCAGACTTACATCCCTCTAAATGTCACACATCATACTTCGGTCCCTTCATTTTCATTTGGGAAGGGGCGTCACATAGCCTAAGGCACTAAGGTAATACTGCAATCAACGACTACCAGTCCTCTAAGAGCATTAATAGTAGATAGAGCCCAAGAATGTGCATCTTGAGGTCCAAATTTGTAATAAAAAATGTAGAATGGGTCGAGTTTTAGAGAATAGTAAAAAAAAAAAAAATTTGAGGCTCAAATGAGATGAGTGGATATAGACCCAGGTGCCATCTTTCTTTCTAAAAAAAAAAATAATATCTATAATCTAAATTGAATCTCCAAATTGAGACTTACTATTCTATTTAAATTGAGCCTAAATTTTGAACGTAGAAATTCCGAGGCTCGTGCTACATTTCTTGTGGCTGGGACATAACCATCATGGGGCTCCAATTGAGTCTTACTATTCTATGAAATGAGCTCCTACATTCATACTGAATCTAGAATCTAGAAATTGTAATCAACCTTATTATTGATGATTTAATAGAATCACAATCTCAGGTTTATGTTTTGGTCTTTGTATTTTGGATCTTTAAGTCCACTGAGTTGCAACTTTAAAACAATGTTTGGGGAGAAGTGAGTGTAATTCCATAGAGAAGTGTAAATTGGATATCTTTTGGACCCAGGTCATGTAATTTTTAGATTCTTGACTGGATTAGATAACCACTCCACCAAATACTTGAGAATATATAAATATGTTTCTCTAATACCATGGGATAGAAATAAATATGTTTGTGGCAAGACCTAAACCTGAACCTAATGCTCATGTACCTAAAAAAGCTGAAGCTGAAAGGTATATACTTTTTTTGAAAGGTTATATACTAACAAGGTAACTTCATGTCCAAATATACAGCAATTCAGCCAAAAAAAAAAAAAATCCACAATGCATGCAAACCGCAAGAAGATTCTGCTAAATCACGATATTTCAATTACAAGCAAACATGCAAGCTATGAAGCGAAACAACCTCCTTGAAATCTCATCTCGTTGATTTTGCACGAGATACGGACTCAGCACTGATACCTTGAGAACTCTTTCTAGTTCTTTTACCAGGAAAAAGTGGATAAGAGAAATGTCTGCTCAACGTTATGACAATCCCTAAAACTTGGTTTGTTGATCATAGCATAAATCCATTGTTGATTGTCACACAGAACGTTCTAGTTCTTAAATTATGATACAGCTGATAGAACACAAAGTATCAAGCCTCATAGGTGACGACCCAGACGGTACAAACATTGACATTACTTAGGTATACAGTCAATCAATTGATTGTTACTTTACTCCCTCCCATAGTGTATCCATCTCATGTAAAAGCAACATGCATTGCACGCTGTGGTGTAGCATGTCTTCAAACAAATCAAAGTTTGTAAAAGACAGATAGATCCTCAACAAAAGACCCAGGGAGGAGTAAAGAGGGCTTCAGGATATCACTACTCTTACTAATCAAAACAAAACATAATTCCCATTGGAAGGAAAATTGTTCGGAATTTGCATCCGTTTCTTCTTACCTTCCACCCAGAATGATCTCAAGAATCATGAAAGAAACTAGACTAGCACAGGAACTCCAGCATGTTAATGAACTAGTGGATAACCCGTGCCATAATGGCACGAACACGAACAGTTTTTTTTTACAATGTAGACATGTTACATTCATACTCTCAGAGTCTCAGTTGATAAGAGTATAAGTGTTCAGTTGATAAGAGTATAAGTGTTCAGTTGATAAGAGTGTAACTGTCATGCAGTATAAGTTTGAGTAACAAAAATTATTTGAACTCATCGTAACTGTTTAGTCGAATATACAACAAACACACCATGTGTTCTAAGTGTCATCTATTAACACAAAATGAACATCAATTGACAAATGAGTTCCCTTGAGTTTTCGTGGTTTTAGCGTGCATCCCAGACTCGTGAATGCGTTTGAGTGTTGTACCTGTGTTGGTTTGATTAAAAAAAAAACAATTATGTTAATAGTATATATGTAGAAGGTATTATTATACATTAAATAGAATGTGTTAGAACCTGAACTAATTATAACAACAATAGAGAAAGAAATTTGTTACACATACACAACAGACTATTACAAATCTGTCTAACAGACTCATCCACTAACTAAGACAACTGTCTTTCGTGAGTCCTAACATTCAGTTCAGGTTCTAACAGGATGTAATCGTGTTATCGTGAAAGAATGGCGGTGTATATATGAATGTTTCTTACCTCCGAATGTATTGCCGAAAACTCCTTGCGAGTTCATCAGTTCCTTCATATAACTCTTTTAGCTGTTCGGATGGTACTCTCAAGTTTGGTAGTTTGATCTTTCCCTCCATGCAACATGACCCGAAGGTTGGCTTCTTGAGTGGCGACTTAGTGAGCATTTCTTTAGAGAGAGAGGCAATTTAGTCCTTTCATCATCGTTGAACCAAAGCACATGGGTCGGCCCAAAAACCTACTGTGCTTTATATTATAGACTAGTGGATAACCCGTGCCATAATGGCACGGACACGAACCCGGCCTTCTCTTCCGGACGGAGACGCGGCCTCTGAACCCGGCCTTCTCGACGTAGGCGTGCAGGCACCGGGCCAGCGCCAGGGACCCGAGCCCGACGGAGGCGGACATGGAAAAGACCACGGTGGCGGCGTGGGGCCTCATGGAGGCGAAGACGAGCAGGGCCGTCGCAGGGCGTCCGAGGGCGACGAGGTCCGAGACGGCGGCGGTCCAGGAGACGACGTCCCTGTGCGACATTCCGTCGAACACCGCAGGGCGTGGTCGGCGGAGCCGCGTCGGGAGTAGGCGGTGAGCTGGATGGTCTGCACGAAGGGGTCGGACCGGAATCCGAGGAGGAGGACGTGTGCGTGGAGCGACCTGGTGGCGGCGGCGGCGGCGGTGGTGTTGAGCAAGGAAGAGAAGGTGTGAGAGTCGGGAGGGACGCGGCGGCGGAGCATTTGGGAGTAGATGGAGAGTGGGTCGGCGGAGATGGTGATGGCGGTGTTGAAGGAAGGGGTTGGGGTTGGTCATGGCGGAGAAGAGGGAGGCGGCGAAGGAAGGATCGGCGTCGGCGGCGCGGTGGAGGAGGCTGTGCGACGAAGGGGTTGCGGAAGAGACCGGCGACGACGGCGTGGACGAGGATGGAGCGGAGGCGGCGGACGGAGGGAGGGACGGTGCAAGAGGAGCTGGAGGCGGGGGTGCCGTTGGAACAACCGGTTGCTCCGCACCCAACATGTGACCTCCTCTCTCTTATAGAGAGAGGGACAATTTAGTCCTTTCATCATCGTTGAACCAAAGCACATGGGTCGGACCAAAAATCCACTGTGCTTTATATTAAATTAGATCACAACAAGCATGGGTTGCTAATACAGAAACCTTGTGCAAATGCGACATGTCATGGCCAACATCAAATCAAATAAAAAAAAAATGGCACGACGGTTTGAATTTGAACATTCTTCAGAATTCAGAAGCTGGATTACAGAACAATTGACACCATTGCAAATTAACTTAAACACAAGGAAATTTAGTGAAGACAAAATGTATGGCAGTCGAAGAAAAGCCACTAGAAGTGTTTCCAACTTAATAGAACGGAACACATTTGGTACATCAGATGATAGATCTTTAATACGTACAGGTATTGTTTGCTTGAGAACTTTCTGATATGAATGACAATCTTACATTGCCCAAATATTTAGACCTGATCCTGTATCCTATGTGGCTGCCTATGTGGGGAGAAAAACTACCTGCTTTCCAGTAACATATGGGACGCAGTAGGGAACTTAGTTTTTCTTAGAGAAGGTTAGATGTTAGTTTAGGGTTTTGCCAATGATAAATCATGCAATGTAAGGGGAACATAAACCCAATTGCAAGAGCCAAAACCCAATACTACAAACAAAGAGTAATGAAAGAAGTACTTGACAGGGCTATCTTTGGATCTTATAGGCTATGCATTGTCTCATGTGACTTAATCATTCATGAAATTGAGGTTCACGAAATTGCAATTCCGACATTGTTTGGCTTCTGTATTTTGGATTCTGAATCCAGTTGAACACAACAGATGCGGTATGGTTGGATGTATTTGAATTAGACACCTTTTTGGCCCATGATATTTATATCCCTCTGATGGAATTGCAATTTATATGATAGAAAGAGCAAACACCAGTTCAAGACATCTCAGTAGAGATTAGAAGGGGAACTAGTGACATAGTTCTAAGCATCTTACATGACAATTCCAAAACCTTGACAAAGGTTTAAGTTCATGAACCAGGTCCAAAGCATGCACATGACTATAACCGTTTATTTACTGCAGCACGAATGTAGTAGTTCTCAATTCTCAGATCATAATAAAGTTGATAAGAAAGTTACCATAGGTGACACTATTACGCAAGGATACATGGCAATCCTCAAACTCACTGTATGTTGGCAAAGGAGATCTAATCATAAGACATTGGCCTAGCACTGTTTCCATATGTGACTCGAACAATATGCTTCAGAAAATGTGGCATGGATACATGCCCAAAATCAAATTTCATAAACGAACAACAATGGCACCATAGTTAAAAGTTTAACTTGGCATGGGAGCGAGAAAATATCTGGACCCTGTCAGCTGTAATTACGTGATTTCTTGTGCAAGGGTAATTAGTGATGCTTCCAGAGTGAGGAAGGAGCATCAAACCTCTAATATGAAATGAAATTAACTAATCAAAGACCTCAAAGCTCTTAGCACCACTACTACTCAGCACTTTGCACTGCTTCCTCCTCATTTTCCTACCAAGTAATCTCGTGACAGCATAGACCGATCTGGAAGAGAAATGAAGAACAAGACAAATCCAGAATGCTCTCGGAAACTTAGCAAGGGCATGTAGCTAAGTTGAACAATATGTGAAGTGGTAAAGAAGGATATGGTTTTGTTAGCGTTACATAGGGCATGGCGCTTAACACAGCCGAATGGAAGAAGATGATTCAAACAACCAAACCCAAAAATTTGGGATAGACGTTTTTGTTGTGTGAATGACGTACATCGACAAACACTAAAGTAAAAATAACTGATAACCTTGTACATTTGAGGTGCACTAAGTAGATAGTAACAAGTTCGAAAAGGATAATATTGAAAAGATATATAACAAAATCAGAATAATATGTTGATCTCATGATATACATCCCTGAAGGACAAGTGAAGAATACTAAACAAGTATTGCAATCAATATCAGCATGAAACTTCATGGGAATAAAAATAGTAAGGGATCAGGAGACATATCATAAAAGAGTTCCTTCACTACATGAAACAATAAGTACTCTTACCTATCTTGTTTGATTTTGTAAACCCTGATATGAATGACAACATGTAGCACCTAAATATCAAAATCCACTCCTGTATAATGGAAAAAGAATCAATCTGTCGACTAACAACTGTGCTGAATAGTTGTCACCACAAATGCATGTTTGGTATCCTCACTATGCAAAACTTGTAAACGTATACAAACAGTGTGTCGAGGTGCAGATCATAACAACCATAAACCTGATGATCTTAATCATTCCCTGTCCAGTGACATGTACCAGATAAATGTCCTTGCCCTATAATAGGGCACATGTCCAACCAGAGGACCATGGCTCCAAAACCACTCCTCTATAAAAAAAGGAACCACCACTGAATCATGCCATGAGTTTGTTGCATCGAGGTGTATTTATAGTAACCATGTTTACCTTATCTACTCAATGGTTCAAGCTGCAATTCCATTCTTCCAGTAGGTTGAGACTCTGATTCGGTTCTGTTAGGACGCAACAAATCAACAGAGTCCTCCTCACCATTCCCCAACACCCAATTTCCTCTGACAGAAAATCTCTCTCTTCTCTTTTGCTTCACCTCCAAGTACTCCAAATATATTGTCAAAATAACACCAGCTGATACCCATAATATTAAGGCCCATGTAAGCCCTTCGACATTTTCGCTCCCATATCTATGCCCCAAATGCTTCATCCCAGTAAAAAGTGCAGCAATACCGACTATAATAGCACACCTTCCAGTGATAACATGAAAGTACTCCCACAGGATCCTCCTTGGAGAAGCGATCTCCCCATTAGCCGGCTTATTGGGCCTAAAATAAGCATTCACAGGCTGAGCAAGGGCTAAAATAATAGCACTCATGCCAAATTTAACATGTAATGACGTAACAAAGAATCCTCGGAGCTCAGCAGCTGCAAACAGAACACCAAGAAAAACTATGGATATCCCAGAGTACTGCAAGTAGACATGAAGCTGATACCATCCATCACCTTTCACATGCTTCAAATACCTTGCAGCTAATATTCCACCGGGAAGCAAAATCCCCCACGCGACAAACATCATGAATCCATGAACCGCAAGAACTGGCCGTAAGTCTTGCTCCGCCTCTGCCGAACCTCGGAGCAAAAGAACTCGAACAGGCCTACTGCTAGTAACCGAATGCATATTCCTCTCATTCAAATTCTCATCCGACCACTTTGCGCCCATAGCCCAAATAACCTTCAAAGGAGTGGTCGGATCGACAATATTCTTACACTCCACTCTTCCACTACAAGAAGGATCTAAAGCACGAGTGAACTCCAACGTGATTATCCCATTTTCTGACTTACATCTCACATAAGTCAAATTCTCTTTGGTTGGGTGAACACTCGAAGCATCTGTCCCATCGATCCAATAAGTGTTGACCTGACCTTTGCCGGTGCTGTCAATCCAGCCCACGTAGGCATAACTGTTCATCATTCCACTGCCAAACCCGATCGCAAGATAGCCACTCTTCTTCTCCCCTCGAGCAGCGACTGAAATCGACTTGAGTCCTGAGACAAAGTCCAGAATAGGGTAACTTGCTGGTCATCCAACACGACACTGTTATTGTACATATCTGATAGCCCCCATCCACCACCTGAACTTTCCAACCCATCTTCGGCTGGAAGAACGATTGGTAGTAGACTTGATCCGGCGTATTCCTGTCCGGAGACCACACCAACTCCATCGGGCTTGCCACAACCCCTCGGCCTCGGACCACCTGCGTAAATCACCTCCGAGACATTCCGCAAGGTAGCATTCCCACCAATCGGGTCCGACGTGACATAAAAAGCCACGTCGTGCCCAGCCTGGATTGAGAAGGTGACAGGGACTCCCCTCTCGACACGAAGCAAGGGTGCCTCCTTCTTATTTATATAAAGAACCTTGAAGGGTTCGGAGGGTTCGGGTAGTGCAACGCCTGGCCCGAAGTGACGACCACAGGTGTCTTTCCGTCGCTGATAATAACATCCTGATCCTCCTTGTCCTCCGCATCCAGCGGACCGAGACAGTCGTCGAAACTCTCAGAAACATTAAAGCTGAAGTACCCGAAAGACTCGAACCTCGGCCCTCCGTGGTTCTGCGGCAGGTAGTAAGGACGCAGAGCATCCGGTGGCCGGATCGGCCCCACCGCCCAGACAGCTGTCATGTTCCTCGTCCTATTCACCGAAACGTCATACTTATTGTCCCTAGAGTCGAGCGGCCGGTCGAACCGCACGAACGACACCCCGTCCCTCCGGTGCCCGTAAATCAGCCTCGTATTGTTTACCAGCCCCACCGGATCCGAACCTTCAAATATCGTATCCGGACAAACTCCTCCCACCTTCCCGTCCTTGTTCAGCAAGCACTCGCTGTAGTCCGTGATGAAGTAGTCCTCGGCAAACGGCATCGCCTCCTCCGTGAACCCGGTGATGACACATCCGCGCCGATCATGCTAGGGGCTAAGAGGTTCGGATCGGCCCACCCGAAGGCCATGTAGTACTGGGATCCGACTGCGGCCTCGAGGCCGATCGAGATCGAGTCCGGATTAGGCTCCACCGCAGGCGGAAATTCGGGGAGAGGGATCGGCAGTTGTCGAACATGGTCGGGGAGCGCCGGATCGGTACGAGGCTGCCGCCGGGGGTGGGGGCGGGGGAGGGGGCGGGAGACGATGGATCGGGCCCCCGGGATCGGGGGATCTGAGGATGACGTGGCCGAATAGAGAGGCTGTGAGGGGGTCCCACACGGACAGGACGGGGATGGAGTCGAAGGTGAGGTTGGCGAGGAGGGGAACGGTTAGGGTTTCGTTCTTGTAGGGGGAGGTCTTGTTTAGGGTTTGCTCGGAGACGGGGAAGCCGGAGGTGAGGTTGGAGAGGTCGAGGGAGAGGGAGGCCCACCAGAGGGTGGAGGGGGATCCGGGGAGCATGTCGAAGCGGCGGACGGAGAAGGAGCAGGAGGAGGGAGAGACGATGAGGGTGCCGCGGAGCTGGTGCTGGACCATCAGGATGTCGGAGCGGACGCCGGCGAGGGAGGAGCTGTTCTTGCCGCAGAATGAGAGTGAGGAGGAGGAGGAGCTGTAGACCGGGAGGAGGAGGAGGAAGAGAAGAAGAAGACGGAGGGAGCCATGGATCTGAGGAAATTAGGGTTAGGGTTGGGGGATTTGGTGGAGGGAGGGGGAATAATGGAGAGGATCAAGAAAAATAGAGAGGGTTGCTTACACTTGGAGGCTTGTGGAGGGGGAGATTTGGAAGGTTCGTTCTAGTTCCCACTTCCCGAAACGAAAAAAATGTTTTTCTTCATTTTCGTGGGGTTTATTTTTTGTGTTTTTTTGTTTGGAATTTATGATTACGACTAGGGCAGTCGTATTAATGGAAACCAATTTGACCCGACGTTAGGGGGGTGATCATGCTGGTCTGCATCCGCGTGACGGTCATTAATTGGCCTTCCGCTAACATGTACGACTTTGGCCAGGGATCAATGGTAGCGTGTCACGTGGGTGTGGACACCCTAGCACGGACAAAATAGCAGTATCCTATATTATACATCAAGTACCAAATAAGTTTATTTTAATATTATTAAAAATAGATAAAATTTTAAATAATATTAAAATTATTTAAATATAATTTTAATATATTTAATTAAAATCTGTTGTGTGTGTGTGTTGTTTGTGTTTTTTTAGAACTTTCGATATATATTTAGATAATATAATGTAGTTAGTTTAAGTATTAAATATATTTTAATTTAGATTTGTTTTTGTCGGAAACAAAATACGAAAATCGTTACCCCAAACCTAAAGACTATGAGAGAACCGAAGAAAACACAAAAAACCAACTTTGCCAAAGTCACACAGAAAGCTAAACTCAAACGCGGACAATTTTTGACGTAGAAAATTATTGCAAAAAAAAAAAGTATGGGACGATCAAGTGCAATACTGTAAAAGCCTTCACTAATGAATTAGAATATTACACCCTCTACAAATTTCTCCATCGATCCAACCGGATCACTACAAATACTCAAAGCAATGAAAATGAATTACAAGAAGTTATCGAAGACATAGATGAATGATCTTCTCAAGAATATATCAAATTGAAGAGTGGGTTATTGATGATGAGATGGAAGTTGGTTTTAGATTTTTTGTCTGAATCTTCCATTTTTTTAATTAAATTGGTTGAGTGTATGTTAACTGTTTGGACGAATAAGATGAAAGTTGATTTAAGGTTATAGTTATCTCCCATAGGTATTTTTTTAAAATTTAATTGTTGATACTTTTTAAATCTTGCGATATTGCTGCCAACAAATTTTTGAAAAAAATCTTGCGATATTTCCTGTAACAAACTAAGAACATATTAAATTGAAGAGTGGGTTACGGATGATGAGAAGGAAGTTGGTTTTAGATTTTGTTTTAATCTTTCATTTTTTTTGTTAATTAAATTGGTTTACTATTTATTAACTGTTTGGACGAATAAGATGGAAGTTGATTTAATGTTTTATTTATCTCCCATAAGTAATCAAAAACACAAAAAATCTAACAATATGAAAATCTACAAACAAAATATATACATGTCTAAATCATCTAGCGCCTCTCAACTGGAGTTAGCTTCCAACTTCCAATAATATATACTTATTTCTTATCTTATCTTTAAAGGCACCAATTCCTTAAATGAATATACTCATTATCCTGTTTTTAAACTCATCCATCTTAGCATTCTCTTTAAACTCTTTTTTTTTCAATGAATGTATTCATTTCTTATCCTATTGTTCAACTCATTATCCATCTTAGCATTCTAATTACATTTCGTTTCAACTACCTCGAGAATGTTTAATGTTTTCCCCCAAGAAATAAAGTTCATTCATTCATATATAGAAAAATAGTTGACCACATCTCTATCAATGTGCGCAACAATACAAACAGGGGACTGCACTTGCAGCAATCCATTTATTAGACATAGAATTACTGATAACATACTTAGCTTTACTCAAGGATGATTAAATATCAAAAATAAATTTTGGTAGTTGTCTATTATCCCAATAGTTGGGCAAAATTCATATAACCTAAAAAGTTATACAGTACTTCTCAATAGATATTGAAGAGTTCGATATCCCTGACAATTCAAATGCATAGATATGATGCCTTGAGGAAACCATTAAGACTTCTCAAGAGATTTAGCATAAGCAACCACTAGGTATGGAGATGGAGAAGGATTCCAATCAACAAAAGTAGTATATATCCGCACTGATTATATCTTGATCTTGAATGAAATAGACAAAGGTATATTAACTTGTGATATTACTTCATCTTGAGCTTAGAATGAAGTATTGGTAAACATTAGTGTTTTATTTCACCTGAGTATATGGTGACATTTAATTCATAAGTTAATGCCATCAAGATAGTTATTATTGAATAAGAAGAAAACTGACATTTTATGTCTGTGACAAGAGTTTGCATATAATTGGTGATGACAATATTTAACACATTAGCACAAAAGCCAACCAGGTATCATGACCATACTTTCACCTATGCTACCAAACTAAAGCCTAAAATATGTTTTGAACCAAGATTGCTATCTAAATGAGAGAGCATGAACAAAGAACATAGTTCCTTTCTAACTACCAAGTTACAAAATGATGAACCAAGAACCAACCAAACCATTCACAACCATCATTAGTACCTTGGGATAGCCCTGCAGGTCAGAGGGCTCTTCATCTCAAGGGACATCTTTAAGCACGTAACTCACTGTAGATTTCTAAATATAAATAAAAAAAACATTACTTCTCTTCAGATTTCATAGTACAAGTGTCTCAACTAACTCCCTAATGTAATTACAAACATTATTTGTCCTTAGATTTTCTGACGAGATATATGCATCTCCGGGTATAATGTAGTTGGTTCATGTCTACTATTTATATCTACTAAAATATTTTGTATCATCTAATACAAAAGATAACACAAAATAGTTGTTTATGGGGAGGAAAAATAGGAGTGGCGGGAAAATAGGAGTTAGTTGAGAAAATATTTCCACATCCGCCCCATCGTTCTCTCCCGTAATTGTCTATAACTGTGTGGGAAAATAGGAGTGGCTTCCAGCCTGTCCATAGCCGCTTCGTAGCGGTTTTCATAAATCCTACTTCTTTTTTCTTCTTCATTTTCTCTATTCTATTGCAATTGTTACTTCCCATGCCAAAAACCTAGAGAGAGAGAGAGAGAGAGAGAGAGCAACGAAGCAGTAGTGAGGAGGAGTCGGACTTCATCGCTATCGCCAACATTTCTTCGGTCGGGATATTGATATACTTTCTCCTCTCGTGATTTCGATTCTTATGGTTAGTTTATGTGTATGAATATTAATTCGACATTTGTTGTCTGTTAGCTGTAGATATGACTGTTTTATTAGCATTTCGAGTTTTTTAAGGGTTTTTATTTTGTGATGAGTACTGTCATTTTAATATTTTGATATTTATTTTTATTTTAGTGATCATATATTTAGATTTGATGTCTTTGTTTGTTGGATAGACTGTAATTATAGGTAAATTTATTCTATATTTATTAGAATTAATTATATTAGAGAAACTTTTTTCTTATCTAACTATATTCGTTATTTTTTATGTATACATAATTGGAACATTCAAAAATCTTGATATTGCAAATTTGAACCATCACTGATGAAATTTTGAATTAAAGTTTATCATTATCACGTTCTTATGATATACATTAATACTTTAAAATTAGTTTCTGCAGATTTAGATTTTATGCGTCTACCAAAAAATTAATATTCATACACAAAAACAACTAAATGATAGTTTATCTGCCCCGTGCGACGCACGGGTACACGCACTAGTGGTAATTAAAGAGGCTCATAGTTTTCAAGATAGAGTATGAGGTATAACCTATACAAGGCTAGAATTCCGCAGACACTAATACTAGAGTACAATAGATAGTCACTTGAAGAGGAGGAGGAGGAGGAAGAAGAAGAAGACGAGGGAGACATGGATCTGAGGAAATTAGGGCTAGGGGATTTGGTGGAGGGATGCTTTCGCATTTCGGAATAATGGAGAGGAGCAAGAAGAAGAGAGAGGGTTGCTTACACTTGGAGGCTTGTTTGGGGGGGGGGAGATTTGGAAGGTCCGTTCTAGTTTTCATAAATAAAGATGTTGTTCTTCTTCATTTTTAGGGTTTTTTTTTGTTTGGAATTTATGATTACGACTAGGGGAGTTATATTAATGGAAATAATATTTGTCCCGGCACTGGGTGGGTCATTGTGCTGGCCCGCGTCCACGTGGCGGCTAGTCATTGAACCCCCGCTAGGCCAGGGGGCCAATGGCGATGCGCCACGTGGCAGCGGGGCAGCGCAGGCACCCCTCAGCGACGGGCAAAATAGCAGCGTCCTATATTAATAATGTTGTTCACTTCAAGTACCAAATAAATTTATTTTAATATTATTAAAAAATTAGATAAAATTTAAATAATATTAAAATTATTTAAATATAATTTTAATATATTTAATTAGAATTTGTTATATATGTGTGTGTGTGTTTGTGTTTTTTTTTAAACTTTGGATATATGTTTAGATAATATCACGCAGTTAGTTTAAATATTGAATTATTTTACTTTAGATTTTTTCTTATTGGAAACAAAATAGGAAAATTGTTATCCCAAACCTAGAGACTATGAGAGAAACGAAGAAAAACACACAAAACCAACTTGCCAAAATCACATAGAAAGCCAAACGCATACGCTGTCAATTTTTGACGTAGAATATTGTTGCTAAAAGAATCACGGAACGATCAGAGTCCAATACTGAAAAAGCTTTCACTAATGAATTAGAATATTACACCTTCTACAAACTTCTCGAGCGATCCAACCGGATCACTACAACTACTCAAAGCAATGACAACTACAAGAAGTTATCGAAGAAAGATATAACAAGGGCCAATCTTGATCTTCTCGAATCGATCCTTCTTCAAAATAGCCCCAAATCCCTTCTTTATTTTCTTTGAAAGTTGCAAGCTTTTAAGATTTGATAGGGAAATTTAGTCAGCCAATCAGTCAAATTAGTCTATCCATAAATTCTTGATTCATAGCAGGTATATCAAGTCAGGATTACAGTGTCACCCCAGTTTTCAAGAACATGGGTATTTTGGTCATTTTCCACTTTAGAATAATTCTAGAATTATTTTATTGTTTATGATATTGTTTTGGGGTTATTTGAGTCGGGTTCGAATTTTAACTCAATCCGACTTGTATCGGAGACCCGGGGTAGCTTTGACGCTAGTGGGACCCATTCATTAGTTAGCCATGGCCCACATGACAATATTTAAGTTAGTATGGTTTGTAACTCCACTTCCCAGTTTTTTAAATAAAAAATTCAATTTCTAAAATTTATACACTTATTATTATTAGTTTAAATAATAGATTAGTTTCAATTTATAAATTTGGAAAATATTTTGGAGGGAATTAATTTTGGGCAACTTTTCAAATTTGAAAAGTTGTTGTAACAAACTTGAGGTCCCCATTCCTTATTTTAAAATTTTTAACTGTTTTTAAATAAAATTCCTGTAATAAGTGAAAAGGCAGAGGGCCTTTTTGCTAAAGTTCTTGGCGGGATGGTCGTTTTGTAATAGGTTGTTTTCGGGGGGGGGGGGGGGGCTTTTTCTAAAATTTCCAATCTTTTTCTTTAAAAAATCGATTACAGAAGAGAGAGAAGGTCCAGAGTCATTACTTCATTTCCTTTTCCCAACTTCTCGAGAGCCCCAACGTTCTCGAGTGTTCTCCACCGACCTCTCGAATTCCCCAGTCCCGCCGACGGCGACTTCGATGGTGACGGCGACGACCTGAGCGGGAGCAGCGACTTCGATCCTGACGACGAGGACGACCTTTCCCGATGGCGATGGCGATGAAGACGACGGCCAAGGCTAGGCGAGTTCCTCTCGACGCCTAGGCGCTGCTCTCGATAGAGCTTCCCTTTCGTCTGCATCAGAGCCTCAGCAGCGGTGTACTCTCCGGCGAACTTTCGAGGCTTCGACTTCCTTGAGGGTAAACCCTAGCCTTCTGTTCGTAGATCCGTGTTAGATCTCTAGATCTGACCGTTGCCTTTATATTTTGCGAAGATCTATGATGAGATCTCGAGGAGATTCTGAGATCCATGGATCTATGATGATCTTGAATGAGTTTTCGGGATCACTTCAAATCTGTGTTGATCTTGAAAGATTTCTGAGGTCCTTAGATCAGTGATGAAATCTTTGTAGATTGTTCGCATGCTTATAGATCTATGATGTTTCTTCATAATTATGGCTAGATCTTGTAGATCGATTCTGTTAATTTAAAAATGTGTTGGGATCTACAGATCTGCTATGAGATTCTGTAGATTGACCTCTGTTTGTTGAAGATCTGTGCTAGATCTGATGATTGTGTCTGGATCTCGAAGATTACTTCTGTTTTTGCAGATCTGTGATAGATCAGTAGATCTGAGCATTTTCTTTGTGATCATTATAAAGATCTGTTATATTATGTGTGCAGAATCGATTAGATCTATGAGTTTTGACTCAGATCTGGGAAATCGAGACAAGTTCTTCATAAAACTTGTAGATCTGAGAATTTGGATTCATTTCTAAGAACTGAGATCTTGTGTCCTGACACTCTTGTGTCGGACACTGCATGTATGATTATAGTTACTTTTCTTCTGTGATGGAAGTTGTTTACTCTTTTGGTAATCATTATTTCTTTCTTTCGAGCTGCTCTGGATGTTCGTGTCGGTTTTGGACTTGGTGTCGTGTCTGGATTGGACGGTTGGCGTGTACCTGCTGTTGAACCTTGGTGTGTACCTGCTGTTGTACCTTGACCGTGTCATACCGCTGTTGTATCCAACGTTCGTGTCGGATACGAGGGAGATGACCCTGTGGACGTGTTGTACCTGTTGTTGGACCATTGATGGGCTGAACCATGAGTTGGCTTTAGTTGGGCTAGCTAATTGGATGTTCAGTTATTTTTATTATTAATAATCTAATTGATTTATTTGTAATTATTGTGTGGGCTGGATCGGCCCACTGGGTTTTGTAATATTTTGTGTGTGTATGGGTTGGCCATAGGAATTATAGTGTTGGGCCAGTCTTGAGATTAGTTCTGTGCTGGACTTTGTGGCAGGAACACTGGGATTTGTTGGGCCAGGTCAGTATGGCCAGAACTTGGGCCTAGTAGGTACTGGGTTGGACTGTAGCAGTGTAATTACAATTTAATTTAAATAATTTTTTTTGTTTTACTCTCAGTTTAACTTTGCAAATGAATTTCAGGAGTTAAGAGTTCTTTATGTTTAAGAGGTTTTAGTAACTAATTCTGGTATTAAAGTTATAACCAAAACTGTCTTCCCAAGAAAGACAGCCCTTTTTAATTGAGTAGATTAATTATTAAAAACTGGAATTTACTTTCCTTAAAACTGGTTAACTTTTATAGCAGATAGGAATACTTCCTATTAAGTCTTGAGTGCAGTTGCCAGTTAACTTCATTAGACATTAGTATTCATTAGTAAGTAGAGTAAATAGCAATAATATAGCAACTGATAGTTTAGGTTTTAACCAACTTGTACACATTATCAAATTCAGGTGAACATAGAGACTACTATGTCCTATTCCCAATCTTCCCGGAGCAAAGGCAAGTACTTTTCTACGGTTTTGTACATTTACATTCTTGTACCCTTTCTTGTGACACGTCATGGCACGATATTCATGTACTCCTGTATTCCTGTACCTTTGCTCTTGTACTTATTAGTGTCGGGTGGGGAAATACACTAGCCATGTGACCAATTCCGGTTACTATATATTCCTGTACCTAGCTTAGTCCTCGCACTGTGCACGCGGGTCCTAAGTCGTACCATATTCATGTACTCCTGTGCATGCTCCTGTACTCATCCCAGCCGGTCACATGGACTAGATGTATTTCGATATTGTGCACTTGTCATGTATGGTACTTCAGGATTATAGTTTCATTCTTGTACTTTACATGTTCCTGTACTTTACATTCATGTACTATAGTTCCTGTACTTATTTCATGTACTACTTTCCTGTACTTCCATGTTCATTCCTGTATTTTATTTCCTGTACTCCTGTACTCTGTTCATATCATGTTCATGTTTCATTACCTAGAACTGTACTTTGCTCCGCTCCTGAATAGGATATGTTGCAGGTATGCTTGCAGGACATTGATCTACTCTATGGGCCAGAGCCCAGGATTTAGCTGAGCAGGATGAGGCTTAGCTTGAGGCTTCAGGTTTAGATTACTTAGCTTTACTTTGAGATATTGACTTTAGAGTTCATAGCACTTTTCATTCCTGTTGATTCTGGTACATTACGATATCTGGATTTGTGGATTATGGTGATCATTCTGGAATACGTTATAGATGCTGTGATTGTATACTTTCATGTTTATCTGTTAGATTTCCCTAGTTTGGTACAGCTTACTTTGTCGTGTCTAACGACGAAGGCTGGGCGTGTCCGACTCGTGTCCGATTATTCGGGAACGGGTCGTGACATATTTTCTAGTGGTGGCCCATGCAGGTCTATCCTAATGGTACCTAGGTCTTAGCGTACTATTGGGGGACTTGATTACACTAGGGAAACTTGATCACAGCATAGGAAAAAACAGAAAATAAGGGTATATCAGGTATATTGATATTCTATAAACACTTGTTGTATTTAGGTCTAGGTTATTTTAACAGTTTTCTGTTTTTCAGATAGTTCAAAAGCACGCGACACCGGGACAATCGACCCACCTACACTTGAAGGTTTCGAGCTTCCACTACCTTCTATCGCCACTACTATCCCCATGGGTAGTACACAGTTGACGGAGACGTTTCAAGAGTTCCTTGATAACCAGAAGGAGCATGCCATCCTTTTCGAGGCAGACTTGTGGATATACTCTCCGAGCCAGAAAAGACTTCTGATTTCCAGACTCTCAGACACTTGGACTTTTTCGACACCGAACGCATATCTTGCACCAGGGAGCAGATCGAGAACCTGGAGTCACCACTGAAGATCATCCAAGTTTCTGAGGACCCGACTTCTCTGAAGATTAGAGCCACCAGCCAGGAGATCAAGAATTTAGCGCAGACAATGAAACGAGACAGAAAGTTGAAGCTCATGAAGGACATGAAGACTTATGACAGGGATGACAACTACTGTGGATCCACAAAGCGTCATCAGACTCAGACAGTGTTTCTTCAATCGCATCATCAGATTCAGACAATGACCAATTGTGCTTTCTGCCGTCATCTAGACATCGCTTCGAGGAGTGCCGCAAGAGACTCGGACTTGTTTATACTGTGAACTTTTGCCACTGAATGAAGTATTGCCCGGAGGTCGCTGATCGTACTACCAAGGACGAGTACGAGGAGCGCTAGTACCACAGAAGAAGGACCTACCTCTCCAGATTCAACAACAACATGGAGCACTGTCGCAAGGATCAGCCTATATCATGACAGCTGAAGAAATTGAAGTGATTCCAGTTCCGGAGAAGCACTGAAGATAGACTGAAGACAGAAGACTCTTTTGCATGGTTGGAGAAAACTATGGTTCATGATTCATAATCCAGTTTTTCCTTAGATTCTCTTACACCTAGATTGTTTCTTAGAAACTTCTTGTTTCTATTTAGGATTATTAGATTCTATTTCCTATTCTGAAACCTTGGTCGCTATTCGAGATGTATTTTGAAGGTTGTTTCCATCCTTGTTCGTAACTATGCTCTTATTCGAGATTTTTTTTCCTGCTCGATAACTTGTTTCCTATGGCGTCGTTTCCTAATTCAAGATTTGGTTCTACTCGAATTTTGTTCGCCATTCAGACCCTGTTGATTTAAGACTTTACTTCGGATTACATTCCTATTCAAACTTATGCCATTCAAAACCTTGTTTGAATCTTGTTTCTATTCGAGATTTCAATTGCAGATTTCGTTTTCTATCTTGAAATTTTGACTCGTCCCTTATGAGATTTTATTTCTCATTCGTGAATTATTTTTCGTTCTATTCACGATCTTGTTGATTTTGCCTTGTATTTTGAGATTTCACTTGTTTCGTATCCGCTACTTAATACCATGTTTTCATATTCATTTTTCATGACTTTGTCTTCTATTATTGGATTCTATTTGAAATTTTGTTTCCTATTTGAACTTGTACTATTCCAGAATTATTCCTACTTGAAATATTCATTCTGAAACCTTGTTTGAATCTTCGCTTCTATTGATGCTTGTTTGAGATTCTATTTCCTATTCTTGACCTTAGGGACTTGTTCTCTATTTACGATTTTGTTGCTATTGAGATTCGCTTGTTTCATGTTTACAATCCAATACCTTGTCTCCTATTAGAACCTGTTTTCTAGTCACTATTCTAAGCCTTGCTTCCTCGTTAAAATTTTCTATTTAATATTTATTTCTTAATTTGAAACTTTGTCTCCTATCTGATACTTTGCTGCTGTTCATCCTTCGAGACTCTGTCATCCTTTCGGGATAATGTCCCATATATGAAATCTTGTTACCATTTCAGATATCAGTTGAAATTCTATTATAATTTGAAACTTCGTTCACTGTCTGAAATTTTAAATCTTCCTGGTTGTCCTTTTGTATTCACTGATTGGATTCCTTGTCGTCTCTTAGTACCTAATAAATCCTTGTATTCTAATAGTCAGATAACTTACCATTTCCGTGACTTGGACTATTGAAACTCATTTTGAATTCCTTGGAACTCTTTTGAAATTCCTAGAGATAAAGTCGAGAGGCTATTCGATGACCTACTATGGCATGACAGTTGCGCGCTGCAGCCATTAGCTGGATTATGGAGACTGAGGGTTCACTGCAGCCAGTAGCGCACTGGCGAGGCAGGAACTTTAAGTTGAAGTAATTTCAGACAATCATGGATTCGAGTACTGTCGAGACTTGTCATATTCTTCATACCTTGATCTCTTGGGTTGCTTCATCAATGATTGTTGGAAAATGGATAAGGTTGACAGATTATTCGGTGACATATTGTTATTTGAGTCACGGAGCTGGAAGTCCACTGCAGTCAGATATATGGCGGGGTAGGGATTCTAGGCAAAGTGATTTCAAATAGCTATATGTTCCCAGACACTATGGAAACTATATTCTTTTTTATATGATTATTGGTTTTCGAGAATCACAGATCCTTGCACGTTCATCCTGATTTGATACTGTATCTCCTGAGTATTGCGTACGTCTCCTAAATCAACCCTTGCTAAATTTTCTTTCTAACATTCCTCAAATTGTATATTACCATATTTTGATTCCATACTTCGTTTGTGTTGTCTAAATTTCGATCTTAAATCATGTCTGTCTGACCATGATTTTCCTATCTTGTCCTAACCTACTTGTGTTAAACTATCAATTTTTGATCGTACTTAATAGTTATGTCTTCATGATTTTTCTCCTCTAAATTGTAATTGAAATTCCTTCCACTTGTGACTATTTGATCATTAATTTTTGTCAAAGCGTGATATTCCAAACTTCTTGTGTATACTTGGACTCAAGGCTCAGAGCATCATGGATCGACAGAAGCATTGGGCGGACAGCAGCAGACGGCCACTTGAGTTTGCAGTGGGAGACAGAGTGTTCCTGAAGATCTCACCGACTAGGGGCGTCATCAGATTCGGCAGAGGCGGGAAGCTCAGTCCGAGATTCATCGGACCTTTCGACGTGACGGCACAAATTGGTGAGGTGACGTATCGACTAGCGCTTCCAACTAGCTTGGAGGGAGTGCACGATTCTTCATGTATCCCAGCTTTGACGCTACATTCCGGACCCGAGCCCTGTGGTGGACTTTTCGGAGCTAGAGGTGGGTCCGAGCTTGACCTACGAGGAGCAGCCAGAGATATCCTTGATCGGAGGGAGAAGCGCTTGCGGAACCAGACTATTTCATTTGTCCGTGTAATGTGGAGACATCACTCTCCGGGGAAGTCCACATGGGAGCGCGAGGACGAGATGCGGGAGCGCTATCCCACTCTGTTTGATTGATTTGATTGTACTCTGTTTTGTGGAATTCTATTTTCAATAAATGACTGGTGTTTGGACCTTTGTGATTTGCTGAGTTTTTTTTGGTCCTTTGAATTTCGAGGACGAAATTTTTTAAGGGAGGGAGATTTGTAACTCCACTTCCAGTTTTCTTAATAAACAAATTCAATTTCTAAAATTTATACACTTATTATTAGTTTAAATAATAGATTAGTTTCAATTTATAAATTTGGAAAATATTTTGGAGGGAATTAATTTTGGGCAACTTTTCAAATTTGAAAACTTGTTGTAACAAACTTGAGGTCCCCATTCCTTATTTTAAATTTTTTAACTATTTTAAATAAAATTCCTGTAATAAGTGAAAAGGCAGAGGGCCTTTTGCTAAAGTTCTTGGCGGGATGGTCGTTTTGTAATAGGTTGTTTTCGGGGGGGGGGGCTTTTTGTAAAATTTCCAATCCTTTTCTTTAAAAAATCGATTACAGAAGAGAGAGAAGGTCCAGAGTCATTACTTTATTTCCTTTTCCCAACTTCTCGAGAGCCCCAACGTTCTCGAGTGTTCTCCACCGACCTCTCGAATTCCCCAGTCCCGCCGACGGTGACTTCGATGATGACGGCGACTTCGATGGTGACGGCGACGACCTGAGCGGGAGCAGGACTTCGATCCTGACGGCGACGACGACCTTTCCCGATGGCGATGGCGATGAAGACGACGACCAAGGCTAGCGAGTTCCTCTCGACGCCTAGGCGCTGCTCTCGACAGAGCCTCCCTTTCGTACATCAGAGCCTCAGCAGCGGTGCAGTACTCTCCGTCAAACTTTCGAGGCTTCAACTTCCTTGAGGGTAAACCCTAGCCTTCTGTTCGTAGATCCGTGTCAGATCTCTAGATCTGACCGTTGCCTTTATATTTTGCGAAGATCTATGATGAGATCTCGAGGAGATTTCTGAGATCCACGGATCTATGATGATCTTGAATGAGTTTTCGGGATCACTTCAAATCTGTGTTGATCTTGAAAGATTTCTGAGGTCCTTAGATCAGTGAAGAAATCTTTGTAGATTGTTCGCATGCTTATAGATCTATGATGTTTCTTCATAATTATGGCTAGATCTTGTAGATCGATTCTGTTAATTTGAAAATGTGTTGGGATCTACAGATCTGCTATGAGATTCTGTAGATTGACCTCTGTTTGTTGAAGATCTGTGCTAGATCTGATGATTGTGTCTGGATCTCGAAAATTACTTCTGTTCTTTGCAGATCTGTGATAGATCAGTAGATCTGAGCATTTTCTTTGTGATCATTATAAAGATCTGTTATATTATGTGTGCAGAATCGATTAGATCTATGAGTTTTGACTCAGATCTGGGAAATCGAGACAAGTTCTTCATAAAACTTGTAGATCTGAGAATTTGGATTCATTTCTAAGAACTGAGATCTTGTGTCCTGACACTCTTGTGTCGGACACTGCATGCATGATTATAGTTACTTTTCTTCTGTGATGGAAGTTGTTTACTCTTTTGGTAACCATTATTTCTTTTTTTCCGAGCTGCTCTGGATGTTCGTGTCGGTTTTGGACTTGGTGTCGTGTCTGGATTGGACGGTTGGCATGTACCTGCTGTTGAACCTTGGTGTGTACCTGCTGTTGTACCTTGACCGTGTCGTACCTGCTGTTGTATCCAACGTTCGTGTCGGATACGAGGGAGATGACCCTGTGGACGTGTTGTACCTGCTGTTGGACCATTGATGGGCTGAACTATGAGTTGGGCTTTAGTTGGGCTAGCTAATTGGATGTTCAGTTATTTTTATTATTAATAATCTAATTGATTTATTTGTAATTATTGTGTGGGCTGGATCGGCCCACTGGGTTTTGTAATATTTTGTGTGTGTATGGGTTGGCCATAGGAATTATAGTGTTGGGCCAGTCTTGAGATTAGTTCTGTGCTGGACTTTGTGGCAGGAACACTGGGATTTGTTGGGCCAGGTCAGTATGGCCAGAACTTGGGCCTAGTAGGTACTGGGTTGGACTGTAGCAGTGTAATTACAATTTAATTTAAATAATTTTTTTTGTTTTACTCTCAGTTTAACTTTGCAAATGAATTTCAGGAGTTAAGAGTTCTTTATGTTTAAGAGGTTTTAGTAACTAATTCTGGTATTAAAGTTATAACCAAAACTGTCTTCCCAAAAAAGACAGCCCTTTTTGATTGAGTAGATTAATTATTAAAAACTGGAATTTACTTTTCTTAAAACTGGTTAACTTTTATAACAGATAGGAATACTTCCTATTAAGTCTTGAGTGCAGTTGCTAGTTAACTTCATTAGACATTAGTATTCATTAGTAAGTAGAGTAAATAGCAATAATATAGCAACTGATAGTTTAGGTTTTAACCAACTTGTACACATTATCAAATTCAGGTGAACATAGAGACTACTATCTCCCTATTCCCGATCTTCCCGGAGCAAAGGCAAGTACTTTTCTACGATTTTGTACATTTACATTCTTGTACCCTTTCTTGTGACACGTCATGGCACGATATTCATGTACTCCTGTATTCCTGTACCCTTGCTCTTGTACTTATTAGTGTCGGATGAGAAAATACACTAGCCATGTGACCAATCCCGGTTACTATATATTCTTGTACTTTGCTTAGGCCTCGCACTGTGCACGCGGGTCCTAAGTCGTACCATATTCATGTACTCCTGTGCATGCTCCGGTACTCATCCCAGCCGGTCACATAGACTAGATGTATTTCGATATTGTGCACTTGTCATGTCTGGTACTTCAGGATTATAGTTTCATTCCTGTACTTTACATATTCCTGTACTTTACATTCATGTACTATAGTTTATGTACTTATTTCATGTACTACTTTCCTGTACTTTCATGTTCATTCCTGTATTTCATTTTCTGTACTCTTGTACTCTGTTCATATCATGTTCATGTTTCATTACCTAGAACTGTACTTTGCTCCGCTCCTGAATAGGATATGTTGCAGGTATGCTTGCAGGACATGATCTACTCTATGGGCCAGAGCCCAAGATTTAGCTGAGCAGGATGAGGCTTAGCTTGAGGCTTCAGGTTTA